>VFFE01008969.1:1482402-1675984 GCA_008921705.1 Burhinus oedicnemus
GATCATAGGTTCTCATACTGTAATTTTGTCTTTTTTTTTCCAGCCAGCTAACCCCTAAAATTTCCATATATATAGCCAGGTTCATCACTGTGTTTTTATAATTAGGTTTATGAGAGAAGAAAATCATCCCTGAAAACTGTATGTCAAAACAGTTTCAAGACAGTCCTTTCTGTGTGGAATTTCTATAAAAACTTGGTAAAAAATACCTCTCACACCCCCCTGCAAAAGACGGTATTTCCATCTTGTGCCTGTTTCTCTCTTTCTCCATGTGTTAAGTGGTAAAATAGAACTACTAATGATTGCCACTAAATTACAAATTCCTAAAGTTATCTGTTAAATCTTATTTACGTTATATCACAGCTCTGCATTAGTTTGCATCATATTAAAACACTTTAAAAGGTATAGCATTACTTAACAGCTGTAAAGACACCAAGTTTTCAACCATTTAAACCAAAACTTATATAGTTCTCATTTTTGAATACATGAACTTGTTGCTAAAATAGGACTTAAAACAGAGAGAAAAGGCCTAAAAAATCAGAGGGAAAAACTGAAGGCTTCTGCAGAGCAATAAGCCATGAGATCACCTGTACAAGATGCATGTTATTTTTTTGGATTAATACAATATTCATTAACTTTGGAAGAACAGTAGGCCTATTATACAAATTAAAAGCATACAAGTATTTCTATAATGAAGTTTCCTATATAATCTATATGACAATGCCCTAGACCAGGTTGCTTTTTCAAAAGCAACTGCAAAGAAATTAGAAAATACACTACTGGCAAAAAGTATAGAAAAAATAGACTTGATGTTTTAACTAAAACCAAGTTGGAATCAATGAGAAGGAAAAAATTCCAAATCTGCTTCAAGAGTCCAGCTACAGCTGGACCTCACTGTGAAGCATTTAAGTATATGTACTTTAAACATGCATCTGAAAGATCTATAAAATTAAGTGCCTGAAGAAGTTATGAAATCAACAGTTACCTAATAATCAAGGAGGCCAGTTTTACCAGGAGATTGTTTTTTTCTAAAAAAATTTTTTTCCTAATTCGTAAGTTAACAACAAAGAAACCCTCCTCCAGGTGCACCAAAGAAAACTATATGGTCCTACTTAATTGTGCCTAAACACAGAGTCAAATCTCTGTTGAAAGACAACTTTTTAATGTAATAGGAACATCTATTATATGCATAAACTAAGCCTTTCAAGAGACAGTAACCGATTTAGTACCTCAGTTGATTTGAAAACTCTCACTGCAAGTACTAATTGTAGGACAATGCTGAAGGAGGCACAACGGCCATACAAATGTAATGCTAACACCTTACTAAACTGGACCACATAATCTGTGCTCTTCTAGGGTACTCCCAGAGTCTTACATATCTAAAAAGTGAAGGAAAAAGTCCAAAAAACGCTAGGAAAAGGCTGCTGAGGATTTGCTATCAATCACAGCTCTCACTGAATTCACAATAGTCAACTACTGCTTCATGGAGCACAGTATTACAGCTCTACATACTACTTTCGAAAGCAGCATTCTTCAAAATGAAGGTAGCAAAACCACATTAAAGTCAAGTCTGACCTTATCTTGGGACCAGTCCAACAATTCAAATGCAAAATGTTTGCAAACTACATTAAGTGTATTTCTTCTACCTTCAATCTTTTGTCAGGTATTTATAAACATTGCATTTTTACAGTAACTTCTTAGATTGCGCACAAATTAATATTTTGTCACTTTTTTAATATAGAAGTTTAATTTCATCTGAAAAACCATGCACATACTGTAGTTTCATATAATATCTTATATTTAGGGAACTTTAAAAGATTACAATATTTTTTTTTAACTACATTAAGTCAGTCTCACTGTCTCTTCTCTAAACATGGTCAGGAAGGACATGTTCCAAAACTCATTTCCACTGAAGTTCTGCAGCACAGTCTGGATTTTTTCCCCAACAGAACTGATCCTCCAAAATGATATGTAAATGAAAAACTCTAGATCACCTAAAGAGATAAAACATGGTAAATAATGCCTGTTGTTCTCCAGGGCTTGTAGGTTATTAAATATTCAAAGATGAAATCGTAAGAGTTCATCACTGAAATCAACTACTTATTCCACTGTTTGATTAGATTTTCAAAGACAATTAAAAAAAAAAAAAACAAACAAAAGAGGCCTTGCACACGTATTTACACTCCACTGATTTTAAAGCTGAGTAGCAGTAGCTAGTGTGTTTTAACAAGTCAGAAGTTCTCTACTCTAGCGAACATACAATAGTGGTACTTGCCGTAAGAGGTACACTGTCCTTGCAGCACCTACACCAGAGTCTGTACAGTATAAAGCCAGGATTTCTATTTTGCTGAGAAAAATCCAGACATTTCCACAGTTGTCCTAATACAGGGATTGAGACAGTATTCTGTGGAAGGCATGGTCATGAAACTAAGGGATTTGAAATGAACAAAAGGAGAAATATTTCTTCCTACAGCAGAGCAGACCTTATTTTCCTAAGGCTAGAAGACACTATAACATAGAGCATTTTAAAGTTGCACATAGAATACAATAAGCATTGTGTCAAACACAATAACATTTGCACTAAAAAGTTTTTAAAATCAGGAGAACTTGCAAGTTAAGTAGTCATTACTTGAGAGAAATACTGCTTCTCTTTGAAGAGGGAGAGAATTGTTAAACATGTAGATACAGGGTCTAAATCTAGCAAGTATTCTTCACAAAAATAATGGGATTACTCACTTCGGAATCAAGGTCTAAATTACTTCTCAAGAACAATATTCCTTCTACACGGCAGTCTTTCTTTGAAAACTTAAGAAGAAAGTTGTTTTTGTTCATATTTGATCTGGCACAAAAAGCAGTCAATTTCCAGTGCTAGTCCAGGTCATAAAAGTACCGATGTGGTATCCTAACCTATTTGTGCACACTATCTTATAGGACTAGGTTTGTAATAGTAAGTTTTTATTAGACTTACATTTTTACTACTTAAAACAAGCTCAAACTTCCTGCTTCATGGAGAAAGCTTTTTAGCAAAGAGAAAGACTTAAAGTACATTGAAAAAACAAACTTTTCTGCTCTGGCAAGAAAAATGTACCATTGAGTTTTTAGCTATATATATACACCCACACATGCACATTTTTGATGTATTCTATCATCTCACATTCTGTGGGCATGGATACAGGAATTTATTTAATTTAATACAAACTTGTGTAAGATGCAAGATTTGCATCCAGCTCCTCACAAAAAGAGAGATATGTCCAGAAATACATGCACTTATACGAACAAGTCTTAAAAAGACAGTAGCTGCTTTATGTAAATGCAATGCTATAAATAAACTATATACAGTTGATGCACGAACACGTACAATTAACATTCAATCCTACTGTTGGCCAAACAAAATCTTCATAACCCAGGTAGAGAGACAAACTTTGGGTTTAGACTCCGGGTTAGCAGCACTTAGGTCTCCTATGAGCTAAGGAGCTCAGAGTAACACCTGTTCCCTGTTCACATAAAGAGCAATACTGCTACCCTTCACCCTACAAAACTAGTATACCGTGTCAATGTTGCAGATGTTTTAAAGGATTAAAGTGACTCTTTTCCTTGATCATCTCATGTTGCAGCACGAGAACCTGTAAGTTACTTCTCTGCTCCACCTGAAGGAAAGCTCTGGGCAACAGGTAAGAGAGCTCCAAAGTGACTTAAAGACACGAATGAGGTGGCAAGGAGCTACAGGAGAGGAGGACAAGCCGAGTCTAGTAACGCTCATGGCAATTCCTCGTTTTCACTTTATGCTCTTCAAAGCGTGAGGGCCGTTTCCGTGCCCCAGGAAGGTGTCAGCGTTCAGCTCACGCAGCTTCAAAAGCACAAAACTGTTCATCCTTACCCCTGCTTTCATCATCTTCCCAAATACATAAAAGTTAAAGTACTGCATAAAGACAAGGAGAGGGGGAAATACAAACTCTCTTCATATAAATTCACTTCAGTGTCTCGCTTTGCCCGTTTATTACGGACATCTCCATTATCTAAAGATTCCTAATTAGCAGCCAACGTCCCAGAAGGAGACCACCGGCAGCACTACGCGCCTGGTCCGCACAGCCATCTACACGCTGGCTTTGAGCCTCCAAGCCCGAAGCTGGGCTCTTCCCCCCCATCCCCAAGCGGGACACACACCCCACATCCCCCACACAGCCGGCCCGCTCCCCCCGGCAGCGCTGGCGCCCCCGCGCTGCCCCGCCGTCCCCGCCGGGGAGGGCGCGGCCGGGCCCGCGGGCCGGGGCAGGGCCCCGCGCCGCCCCCGCTCCCCCGGGGAAACCCACCCAGCCCCGCCGCCGGCGAGGCGAGGCGAGGCGAAGCGGCGGGGAGGGAAGAAAGTTTACGAGGCGCTTTGCAGCGGCTGCCGGCAGGGGAGCCCGCTCCCGGCGCCCATTCAAACAAAAGAAGCCCCTTCTCCTGCCCGCCGCCCCCGCCGCCCGACTCACTCCGCAGGGCCCCGATGAGGAGGCTGCCGTCCTTGATCAGTTCCTTGATGAACTTGTTCGTCCTCTCCAGCTCGATCTCGTGACACTTCAGGCGCTCCCTGAAATCCGGGCTGTCCAAGTAGGAGTCGCTGAACTCCAGCGTGGGCAGCCCCATGGCAGCGGCCGCAGCCCCCCGACCGGCGGCGAAGGGGCGGGCGGCTGAGGGAGGGCAGCGCCGAGAGACGGCGCTGAGGGCAGAGGGGTAAGTGGGGGAGAGGCGAGGCGAGGCGAGGCGCGGCTGCCGCCCCCTCCGCCTCCCCGGAGAGGCTCCCGACCCGCTTGACCGGCCCCCTCAGCGGCGAGACAGACGGCGCTTGGCGGCGGCGCGCTCCTGTCGCTGTCACCCAGCTACATGCTGCCCGCGGGGCACCGCGGGCTCCCAGCGCCTCCGACCGCTTCCGGCAGCGATCCCTCTTCCTCCCTCCCCGGCCCTAACTTCAGTGCGAACCTCCCCCGGCCCGGCCGAGGAAGCCCTCCTCCCGGCGCGGCATGCTCACACGCCGGGGACGCGGCCCCGGCAGTGCCCGCCCCTCGCTCGGCCGCCGCCCCCTCCGCTCTCTGCCCTCCAGCGGCGGCGCGGGCCAGCCGGCTGCGGCCTCGTCTCGGCCTGGCCCGGCGCCGGGTGAGGCGAAGAGCTGGGGAGGGCCCGCAGGGCTCTGTGAGGGCAGGCGCTCGCCTCTTCCTTCACCTGGGGCTTTGGGAGGCAGGGAAGGAGGATCCGCCTCAGGGATAAGGAGGCTGAGGGCATTTGAAAGCGTGCGCTTGGAGGAGACCAGTTCATGTCAGAGGCTGGTGTGGAGGAGAAGCAGCCCAGCGAGCTGCCGGCCGGGCTTCTCCCGCTACAGCCAGAGCAGCAGCCGGTGCTCGGGCCTGAGGCAGCCAGACCCAGCGCGGCTGCTCTGCCAGGGGATCTTCCATGACACCCCAGCACGGCCCTGGTCGGCCTGTGCGGGCCTGTGGCAGGGCACCGCTCCAAGGGAGGTGGATCGTGAGAGGAGAGAGCAGGGAAGAATAAAGGAGGAGAGAAGGAGGCAGAGATGAAGGAGCTAAAAAAGATAGGAACGTCCGCGTTCTGCCATGGCTCTTGGTTGCTGTGAAGGGATACAGCTGAGCCGAATCCATCCTAAAGAGGAGCATCGAGAAATGGCACGCCCGGTTACTACAGCAAAGTTGTGTTTTTCCAAGTATGTGAGTGGGTTTGTCTCAGTAAACAGAAGCATCTTGGATGATTCTTGTATGTTTATCTAGAGCAGTTTGTCCAGACATACCATGTCAGTGTGCAAGTATGTATACAAATGTACGTACTGGGTTGGAGGAGAGCTGCCTGTAAACACACCTTCAAATCAGTAATAACTCTGTTGGAAACGACTGGCCATAAAAATAATTGTGCTTCAGGACAGCCCACTGCTTGCCAAAAATAGCTTTCAAGAAGATGGTGGTGCTTCTGTGTTAGCCTGCCACCAGATCATTCACCGTCTCCGTATTTACACAATTTAATGCGAAAGTGGGGGAAGGCTCAAAGCTGTTGCATGTTGTAGTTCCTTGATGCAATTTGTGCTCTTCATAGTTCTTAAGCGTTCATCAAATCTCCTTTCTTCATGTTCACAATAAGTTTTTGTGCATGTCAGAAATGCAGAAAAGAGGCTGTAATTTCTAACCATACGCCCTGTAGAATTTGTTAAACTGAAAAAAAATAGTAATTCTCTGGTTTTACAAGGCTGAGATTTCCTGCCCACAGGGCAATCTCTGAGCTAGCTGTCAATATATTAATAGACCCATTGAATACTCTTTAATTCACAGTGATCACGGAACTCTGCTCACCAACATGTTGCCTGAGACAAATTGTTTTTCTAATAATGGGAAGAATAAGGCTGGAGAGGACTGTTTATTTCCTTGCTTTTTGAGGCAGTAGCATGTAATCTCACTTGTAAAGTAATAAACCTCATTTAAAACCCAGTTAGACTACTGGAAGGATGTTCCAAACAGAATTTTTCAGCCTGCATATATTCACAGAGTCAATTTAGGCACAAGTGTTCTTCCTTCAGTGTTATCTGTAGCTGAAAAGATTCTTCGTCTTCTACCGTATTTATTCTTTGATATAGTTCTAGAATGCAATAATGTCATCTCTAAGCCTTCCATATGACAGCTAAATAAATAAAAACTTGGTGTAATAAAATATTAATTTCCTTCCTCATTCTTGTAGTTCTTGTCTAAATCTCTAAGTTTGATTTCATCTTACTTGATCAGGGTTTGCTGAAATTATACGCAAGACCTTGTTCAGCCACGTTAATGACTGCGCTACTGCACTAGAAACACGTTTGATGAAGATTGTATTTGTCTATTTCATGGCCAAATTACTTCTGTGGCTTCGCTAAGTCACTTAGATCTTTCTTTTCCTCTGTTTTCAACCAGCGGATTCCAAAGCGAGAGCAGAAATAATCATTAGTCCTGAAAACATGTGCTTAGCATTTTAGTTCAGAGCAATTATTCTGGTAATCAAAATGACTCATTTCTTACTATATAATGTTCTCATCTTCAGAAATTCCATAACCACATTACTGCTTTTGATATCAGATCATGAATAGAAATATTAATTAACCCAATACTAACAGTCTACTCAGCAATATTTACTAAGAGCTTCCCTCCAGCCTGACATCATCCCTCCAAGTAACTTATCATTATCCATTTAACTGGTTCCGTATGTTTCTCAGAATAATCCACATTTCTTAGCTGAACTGAGAATGTCTCAGCATACAGCGTATCAAATACCATGTAAAAAACTTACTAGTTCACGTGTACTGCCATTCCCTTTTCTCAGAAAAAGCTTTTATTTTTAAGGAAATAGATTTGTTAAGAATGATCGTTGTTTCAGAAAGCCTTTTGTGATCAGATATTCACCCAGCACTGCATTATCTTCCACTGGCAGAGAAAAGGTTTATAGTTAATCAGTGAGCTTAATGAGCATTTATGGCTGCATCTGGAGGAGGATCTGGTAAATGAGTGATTTGGCACACCTGCAGAGAGGTTAACTAACAAAATAATCTTGATGAAAAGATAAGTCTTAGTATGTGTTTTGTGTTGGTGTTAGGTGGAATGCTGTAATTTGTTACTTTCTAAGGGAAACAAGGTATTTGAAGGTATATTTGTGACGTGTGAAAGGTCTAAGCTTTGTAGTGAGCAGGAAATAACTGTATTTGTCTTTTTTTTTTTTTTTTTCCCCTTTTTCTGAGAAGATTCTGGTACAGGGCCTTAGTAGAAACACTAGGTTTCAGGACTTCAAAAGATGGGAGAAACTGGGGAGAAGCCTAGTCGTACCAGAATGCGTCTTGCAAACTAACAGTATGCTAGAAGAGGGTGAACTACACTGAATGACAACTCATTTAGACACTTCAGTAGGTAGAAGCACCAGGCCCTTAAGTAGAAGGCTGTAGTAAATGACTTAGCCTGATGTTACCACAAGCTGTGAAGAGAAGAATGAAAAGTGAGATACTTTTTTTCTGAACCCTCGGGAGCTTTGTCCTGTTTCATCCATTTCTGTGTTTGTTATTCTAGGCTTATCCTAAAATCTTACATGTTAATGAGGTCAGATCAATTATTGGAGATTTCTTCTTTATCTTAAATGTAAACACTGAGCTATAATTTCCAATCAATGGCCCTACTCTGACTCTAGAGGATGCCTGGGGCATATTCTTATCGTGGTCCTATTAGCTAGGTTGCCTGGGAAGAGGAAAGGAGAGGTATGTATTGGTACTGCTTACTGCAGCCTACATCCCCGGCTCGTACAGTGACGCGTGCACTCCTCAATGTTATGGTTCTACCTAGCTCTGTTCGATGCTGTTAATTTAGCAGTTAATGCAGACAAGGACCCTGAGTGTCTCTTATCTAGAGGGGAATATTTTAGAATAGAGACTCTGCCAACCTCCTTGTTACTTGTTCTGTCTCAACGTACACATTTATGGGAAAATTACTTATAGAGCTGTGTGGCATTGCCCTGTCTTCTGAAAACTGCTACTTTCCCTTGAGAGAGTGTGGGATTATAGGCAAAAGAATGCAAGGACACTGATGCTTGTAAGTCCACTTGAACTGCTCAAGGGTACAAGTTTAGCTCTGTACCTATATAGCACAGAAAATATTAATAGCATAGAAAACCCTACTCAAGCAATTATTTACAGAGTATTTGAATTCATTTTAGCTTCTCTAAAGATCTCGTTTTATCTAAGTTTCCCATTGGTTTCTTCATGGGAATTGTCAAGATTCCCAGTAACTTACTAGGATAAATGTTATTAAAAGTTTTCAGTTTCTCCTTATTAAATTAAGATTCTAGATGCTAAGTTGATATTGGCTAGCAGTGATAAATTGAAAAAAAAAATTGAAAATAAATAAAAATGAACCCGGGAAGTAAGTCTGTACGTATAAACTGAAAGTGATACTACTCTCTCTGTCTGGAATACAATCTCCGTGTTGTTAACTGATTGTTAAATGATATAGCTGCCAATGGGTTCTGTTTGTTTTGTTGGTTTAGGTTTTTTTTACTGCAAGTTAACATTGTCAGAGGAGGAGAGTAGCTAGCCAAAATCATAGTTTAGAACCCAAACCATGTAATTTAGTATATACAGATCATGTTATCCTGAGATACTGGTCTCTGCGCACAAAGGTCTACTTGCATGTGCATTCCTATCAGAGTTTCAGATAGTAATCAATAATTACAGATCAATAATATTTATTGGAAAATACCGTAGTCTTTTTAACACATAAGGTAGCTCCAAGTGGTTTGGAGAAGCTTCAAACAGCAAAGTTCAAAGCTGAAATTAAAAATCATGTTTAGTAACTCTTACACTGTGTTTGCTTAAGCTGGGTACATCTCTGTTGAATCTGAGTGTTCCCTAACTGGCTGTGGTTCTGCCTTCTGATATGCTCAAAATAGCATTTACTTGAAGAAATAGGTGCCTAAAACCACATGAGTTACAGACACTTAGACAAGCAGCTCCCAAATCCTAGATAGGATTGATACAGTAGAAGTGACAGAGCAGATGAAGGTTACTCAGCATTCTACACGAAGCAGTAGATGTGGCAGCTTAAAAATCACAGCAAGGTAATGAGGACTGCCAGTTTCATTTATATAACTTAGTAGTAAAGCGTTTGCCTACAAAGTGGAAAGCTAGATGTTAGGTTCCTGCAGGCTTGATTGACAGTGTCCATCTCTAGAAGGGTGCAACATCAGACAATGCCTTGCCTCATACTTCTTCTTGACAGCTTTAGGGACCTCCACTCAGCATGAGAAGTCTTTGGATCACTCTCTGTGTATACTATAGAGAAGTAGCCCTATGCTTTAGTTTTCACTCTGGAAGCAAAGCATCTGAGAGGTAATAGATGCAGTATCTTAACTGAAATTTGATTCACATATTCTTTGCTGGGATTCTGTTATAGCCTCTTCTCTGTATTATCCTGTAAGTAACTCAGATACTTTATTTACTGTAGTTTATTGGATATAAGTCAGTAAACAATGGGACTCTAAAAATCATCATCAAGGTGAAAAGCAAGAAACTCAGTTTTAACTTCAGTATCCAAAATTATTCTTTCACATCCAGAGTCTGGTTCCATAAGTGGATGCCATCCTTCATAGCCTAGTCAGTTGTATCACATTGAACATGAAAGAACAGGCTATAGGCAGATGTAAGCAAATTTTGGTCCTGCTCTTAGTCATCTGGCTGCAAGTTTGCACCAGATAAGAACTGGGTGATTATGTGGTGCTAGATGAGCTAAAAGGCATGGTATATTCAGCTCAGCCCTGTGCTCACACCTTTACACAATGTTTGGGTCAAAGTGGGTTTCTCTGGTTACTGCTGACTGTATAGACACTGAGACACAGGAATAACAGAAGATTCCTGAAGGAAACTCAGTTGCTTTGGGAGATCATGGTAGAAGGAATGCCACAAAACTTAGCAAGAGAGGGAAAATGGACAAATATATCTGCTGTCTGCTTTATTGTGTGTCCCTCCACTGTATGAAAACTAGCAAGATGATAGCAATTGCAACCATACTGTGTAGTGGTAACAGACATCAGGAGATGGCAACCAGTAGAGGATCATGCATGAAGTCTTTGCTATGCTTCCTGGTTTTCAGGAGCAGAACCAGATCTACAAATACAGGGCTATGAGATGGCATCATTTTCTCCAGCTAGTAATTTCATAGTATGACTTGAAGGTATGTAAAATCTTTAAAGGCAAGGTCTTTATTAATTTCTGACTAATCTTAATACCTCACTATTTGTAAATTTGAAGTAGTAATTGTAACCTGTATCCTCTTTAGCTCTGTGAAAAAAGAGGTTATCCTTGCTATGTCTGTCAGTAAGATACAACACAAAAGTCAGTAAGGGCCAAGAAAGAGTTCCTGGAGGCATCATATAAGTTGCCATTCACTGGAAGATTTTTCAGTACTCTCTAGCATGAAACTTGCATTTAGATTGGCTCAGCAGATAACTAGGGGAAAAAAGACAAGGAAGTCTTTTTATGATATAGTGTCATCTAGTTTTTTCTGGGAGCATTGAGATCTGCTAGGTCTGCCCTAGCAGAGCAAGTGTGAGAAACGAGTTGACTCCGGTAACAACTCTTGATAGTGGGTGCATGTAACAGGCAGGGTAGGCCCATTGCTAATACTTCCCTGTGTGGACAGGACACGATCGAAATGCCCATCCAAAGGGCAAGTCTTACAGGCCTCTTGGCAGTCATAAAGCAGTGAAAGCATTTTGCCAAGTAGAAGGCTGGATTCAGTTCCGAAAGATAAATCTTGACTTGGCCAAGTTAAACACTGTCAAAGAAATGTTGGATGACACATGAACTACTGGTTTACCAAAAGCACTCTCTCCCTTGAAAACTAACTTTAATTAAACAAAAGTTTACTTAGAAAGTAATGCAATTCAAGATTGAGAAAGTACCTAACAAATGCCATTCTGAAGTAAGACTTTAAGTATTTTTTCATTGACCTAAATATGTGTTTATGGAGGTAGATAAACCAGAAACTAAATCAAAAAACTATCTATGTTGCCTAAAGCTCTGCTTTTGCACATGCACGGAAGTACTTAGGTCTTGACAGGGCTAAGTAGTTTAGAGTTTGAGTTCTGCTTGGATCCAGGAAAACGGTATTCTTTATGGCATACGAGGGCAGAATAATTTCTGTGCCTAGTGATTAAAGCCTACAAGGATGTGTTATAGTTCCATTCTTCTCTAAAAACTAGTCAAGTAATTTATGTGAAAGCCGTTGAGTAGCAGTCCTAGGGTGAAAGACACAGGCTATGACTCTGGGTGTCTAGGGTCAGGTTCAGAACAAAATACATGTAGTGAAATGTATTTTCTTCTTACAGGTATAGAAACTGAAACAGATTAGTGGGCCAAAAGCAAGATACTTCCACAAACTTGTCTACACTTGGAAGTTTACTAAAATACCTGTTGTAGAATAGCAGTGTACCCTTGAGGATTTACAGCAAAATGATCGTAGTTGAATAAATTAGGGATAACTCAGTAAATCTCAAAATGCATGAAAGATATATAATGCAACGTGAAACTCCCCAGGAATATTTTAGCTAAACTTATTCTGTCTTTATATGGGAACTCTGTTTTTAGCATTTTTTCCATTTACTGTATAATTGATATCTGCTATGACATGGGTTTTTCCTTTCTTCCTCTGAAATATGTAAGTTACATTATAATTTCCAAGATATTGAAGTGTTTACTGCCAAAAAGAAGGAAGGTGCTTCTTGTTTTAGTATAAAACCAAATCAAATAGTAAGTGAAGTCTGTTTTTCATGGCTCCATCTATGAATGCACAATAGATCTTCATGCGAACAAGGGAAATGTGCACTTTCTTTGAACTCTGTCCTCTTCTCATCAGTGTCTCATTTTTTGTTTAATTCATAATGTTTTCATTACATTAAGGGAACAACAGAGTAGCCCTCCTGTAGATAGTGGAATAGCTATGTTTCCTTGTACTATAGTCTACAGGGCAACTTGTTTTGTTTGAGTTGAAGTCCTGTTGGTTTTGCATTTCTTTTACAAAAACTACACATTTTTTGTTGTAACTGCTTTTTCTTAGTAGCAGTTTCATAAAGTGTATAACCAGAAATGTAATGATAGTCATGTCAAATATATTACAAAGGTATTTAAAAATAAACAAGTCACACATTTAAAAACAATTAAATTAGGCAATTATAGCTAACCTGGCTAATTCTTCATGTAACTGATAAAGACTCAGAATGGCAAATAGTGTGGAAGTTTTGAAATTAAGTTTGCTATGATGTAAAACAGTCCAGATTTCATTTTTCATATGAGTAACATAAAATGGAATATTACTTGATGATAAACTCATATTTGGGAGAAGAGGGAGAGAAGATACCTGTTTAAATCTGTCCTCAACCTATGGTACACAAGGTCCACAAAACTATCTGATGTTGCTCCGAGCCACGGGAAATTAAGTTGTGATTGAAGTTGCTGCTAGTCAGTTTTGCTATTCAATGTAGAATTGCTTGCAATGTGGTCCTTGTCTAGCATTGTAATTATGCAAATGATGCTGGCTGAAGACAGCTACCTTAGAGAGCAGATGCTCCTAATTTGGAATTCTAAAATTAAATCAGACATTGATAAAGATTATGTATTTTGTTGCTCTCTCCTCCTTGTATTGGAAAGGGAATATTGTGTAATTTGTCTATTGTAATGGCTCTCCGTTCCTTCTCTTCCCCACATTTTTAATGCAATATGTTTTCCTATAAAAACATAGAAATTTAAGGCTAGAGAGGGTCAAAGGGAGCATGCAGTATGAATTTCCTCTCTAGTGCTCAATCAAGTGTACCTAAACCATCCCTGAGAAAGAACTCAACTGCCTGTTAACGCTCTCTATTAGGATATTTTCTTAGTTTCTTCTTAGCCTCTTGTGTTCATCTGGCTTTCAGTTTTCATATGATTTATTCTTCACTGTTTGAAGTTATTGAAGAGCTCTCAGTGCATCCATAGTGGTCTCTGCTACTCCTTCCATCTGTCTTTTGCTGTGGAATAGTTTGGTTTGCAAAATAATTTTTCAGTAATCCTACCTGTACTCTCTTCTTCAAATTCTTTCAGAAAATAACTTTACTTACCATCTCCCTGTTTGCTGAAATCTGCCTTCCTGAAGACTCTTGCTCTATCCAACTACTTTTGCAATCTTTGTTTCATTAGAATAACATTTGTCCTTTAATGATCACCCGCTGAAGATAATTTTTAATTCTTTCCCAGGAGTCAGAACCATATCTAAAAGAAATACTGCTATGAAGGAAGAGACTGCTCTGTAAAATAAAATTTGTTCTTTATATGTTCAAAGGACTCGACAGATTTATCATCCAGTTTACAAAAATAATCCACTTTTTTACTACACTTTTAAGCAAAAAATATTTCTATTAAATTTGTAGGTGACGCTAAGCTGCAAGGTTCTGCACGTGTGTTGAGAAGTGGTCTGTCGTTCCAATGAAGAAGTGGCCTGGGGAAAAAAAAGACCTGGAAAAAGTTATTTATTCAATAAATATAAGTGCAATATTCTACACTTATGCGCAAATACAGGATAAGGAGCAACTGTTTAAATGGAAGTTTTACACAAATCTTGAGTTTATAGCAGATTCACAAGATGAACTTGAATTAACAATGTTATATCATTGCAAAAAGGCACATTTTATGGCATTTCCATTATAACAAAAAGCTCTGGGCTGGACTCCTTTGTCCTCTTCTCAGGTATGGTGTTTCAAGATGTGGGCTAGGTAGAGAGAGATAAGCAGGGAGCAGTGATAATGGTCAGAGATCTAGAAAACAAGAGGAAATGTTGAAAGAAGGTGGAGTGTTTTATACAGAGAGAATACTGAGGGGTAACGCAAAACTACTTCAAAGTGGAGGGAATACCTGTTTTACATATTCATTTTAGTTAGACAAAAGGTAAGTGGTTTAAATTGCAGCATGAGGGATTCAGGTTAGAGTAGAAAAAGTTACTAGTGATAAGGATACTGAAATGTTGGAACCATCTCATTTATTCTTAAAAGCTATAAATAATAAAGCACTTGCATTTTTTCATAGAAAATTGTCTAGTCCATCCTTGTCCCTAAGTAATGTCAATTGCGTGTAAAGTAGAAAATCTCTGAAGGTTCCTCCTAGGTCCTGTTTTTCAGTGTATGATGTCTCGAGATTACAACATCTCTCTGAATTGTCCCATTTTCTCTCCTACTGATAGCTCCTAGCCGTGGGGAATTTATCATCTTCACTAAGAACTGAAAACATAATTGAAATCCTAATGTTTGTGTTGCAAGGCTAGGAGTTCTTTGCCATTCAAATTTTTATCTATGTTTTCAAAAGTTAAGCTCAATTAGGCCTAATTGAAAGCCTATTGAAATCAAGAGAAGTTCTGACTGTTTTCGGTAGGCTTTGAATCTAATCATTTAACTTTGTTGAACATCTCTTACTTTCGTCTTGTCATTCTAACGTCAAATACTCATTGAGTAACCTGTCTTTGTCCAAAGATGACTTAGTTTGGCATTTTGAGCTGAAGTCACTGTGTTACTGGAATAAAAAGTGTATTTTCCCCACATATCAAGATTTTTTTCAATGTTTCTTTCATTTAAGTTTCTGTTGAGAAAATATCTCAAACTCTTTCATCCAAGTATTTAAGTTGCTGCAGACGAAGAATTTTCTGTGGCTTGAAACTCTGTAAGGGTGGTTGTTTGCCATGGCAGAGACAGTTTTTCACTGCTTTCTGAAAGTGAGTGTTTAACCTTACGTATCTAGAACAAATGGGTATGTTTTCTCTTCCTACATCTTTGCCACTTCAAAGAGAGGTCTCATTCAGCGCGCTTGAAGAAGAATGCTGTTCAGTTTTTGTCACTTGGTTTCTGCATCTCAATCTGGTGCAAAGATTGGGAGTGGGAACCCTGATTTGGAAGAAATCCTGCTGAGCTTCGGGTTGTGTTCATGGCTCATGAGAAGAGTGGTAGGGTTTCAGGCAGCCAGGGAGCTTCACAATAGCAAATTATGTCACTTTTCAAGAAAACATTTTAAAGCGTTACCATTATCTACGTATTTAAAAGTTTGGGAAATTATAAAGGTACAATCACATATGTAACTGAACTCTTCCTTATTGTGCATGTATCTAGCAGTAAAGTTTTTAATACTTTTAGTAATTTATTTTTTTATTCTGTACACTTGCAAGCTCCTAGTATAATTACCAGTGTGTCTTTGACTTACACAACACAAATATTTTTAATGGCTCTTTTATCCTGGGCTCATGTCTGGAAATCGCTTAGAAGCTACTGTGTAATAAGTTCAAAAGTCTTTTATAAGGATCGTACAGCTTTAGAGACTCTGTTTTGAAAGCCAGACTGCTGTGCTTTGATATCTGTCATGCGGGATTTTAGAAGAAAGCAGAGTGACTATAGTAGGTAGTCAGCCTACACAGGCACAGCTTTGCCTTATCAGTGCTGTGAGAAAGTAAGGTACCATTCTGAGAGAGAGCTGGAGCAAGTGACTTAAATGACTTGTTCAAGCTCTTACTGGAAGCCTACAACAGGAAATGGAGCTAACTCGTATCTTTTGAGTTCAGGTTTGGAGCTACAGCTTCTCGGTCATGATTTTCTCTTGTTCTGATGGGCAATTCAGTAAAGTTAGTGATTATGTCAACATGATTCTGTGTTAAGAGATTAGTATCGGGGTAAATTGTACAATTCTCACTCATCTGTTTAAATAAACTGATGTAATTCCATTTTAATGGAGAACAGGTTTTATTTTATGAAAAACATGATTGCATAAAGCAAATGAAAAGAACCATAATCATACAGTATTGTGATAACAGAAACGTGGAAAACCAGTTTGAGGTCTGAGTGAAACAGTAATGCCCATGATGAAACAACATCCTCCAGGCAGAAGCAGAATCTTCCAACCACATAATTTAGGTCTTCGCAAAAGAAAGGGTAGCCTTATGGCTTCAGATTGCTGAGGCAGAGAGACAGGACAGAGTCCAGACAGAACCAGAGGTGGACATATGCCAAAGGAACAATATTTCTCATCCAGAAATCAAGAGGAAATGTGCCAATCTGCACTGCTTCTGCCAACAGGCTGTCTACCTCGCTTAGTCCAAAGGGAAGGACTGGCTGTGCGTTCTAACAATAAGGAGATGCCCTGGACTTGGTCTGTGGTGCTGAGTGATGTGGAACATATGATGTTGATAGGGAACTCTGTAGGCAGAAGTAGGTCACATCATCTACCTATTTAACAGGAAACTCATTAAAGGTGAGTTACCTCACATTGGAATTTTTTCCTCCCCTCCCACAAACAGCTGTTTTCATTATACTTAAACATCTTTGCCTGAGGTGTGATCTCTATCATGTCACATGTTTTGTTAGGGTTCAGTCTCTGGATTGGAGGCCTTAAGTGTGGGGGAGCAGAATGCTGAGTCAGCAGTATCTTTGCATACCTGCAGATCTCTTGCTTTCTAGCTATTACCTTTCTCATCCTAACCCACTTCTTTATATATCACTGCCCTCTCTACTATTAATTTGGTTTCACAACTGGATCTTTAGCTTTGATAGATATTTTTTTCCCATGTGGATTTCTGCCTTAAGAGTGGTTTAATTCACATCTAAAATATATGGAATGATGGTATCTGCTTTTACTTTGGAGTAGATCTTCAACTCTCCTTAGGCAAACTAAACAACATAGACTTCTGTTTCCATATTTGTTTATGTCACTTGCCTATAATCTCTTTATTCTCACTTTTCCAATGTCACATTAGCTATAAACTGTTTCAGTCAAGAATTGTTTTCTTGTTGCGAATGTGCATGGGATGCTTATTACAAGAGAATGGTTTTAAGTGCTATAATAATGCAAGCAAACAACCCTGGATCTAATTCATCTGCTTTATCATATATTTACAAAACAACTCATTCTCCTGGAATGGGTTTAATGATGCTAGTGTTCATCCCATGAAGGATAAATTTTGTGCTGATTCAAACTGCAACTAGCAGTTAAAATTCAGAAATACCTGCTTGTGTCCTGGTTAACATTTTCTGTAAAAATTCTGCAGAGTAAATGGACACAAATGTCCCCATACCGCTTTTCTAAAGCTTTCATACTGAAGAAAAATCCTCAGACTTTCCGGGGATAAAGCGAGCAACTAAGCGATTAAAGTATGCATCCCAGATGAAGTTTACAGACTGCTTTTCAGGATGTTTCATGCATCACATGTTCAATACAAGAAAAAAAATGGTGCAGTGGCCCTGAAAGCAGTGTACAGAACATGATGGAGTGCAGGTTAAAATCAAATTCCCTTGTGCAGGATGTCTGGAATAGTGTGTGTGTGCTGCGGGGTCGTAACACAGCTGCAGGAAGATGGGAGAGCTGCATTAGGGAGTGCTCCTGAAGAGAGAGAGTGTTAAAATTTTAAAGCTTTTTTAAGTTGAGAAGGGCTCAGCAGTCTGGATACCCTTACTTTTCAGAAAATACTCTGTGACTTTGAACTGACATTGCCTAATAAATAAATAAATAAATAAAAATTAGTCTTTTCTTATTTTCTTTTCTGAAAAGACTAGTTTTACTGTGTTGGTACGGCACTTGGTTTGGTGGGTATATGTTAGGCAAGCCTACAGTGCAATACCCAGGTGTGGTTAGTGTGGCATCTAAGCTGAACTGCAGCTAGGGCTGTGGAAAAGGGCACTTCAGTGCTCTTCCCTCCCATGGCTGCGTGATTCTGCCCTTTTCTTTGCCCTCATCTGACCCCAGGGGATCAGGGAAGATAACACAGAAGTAACCCTACAAAAATGTCACCAGTGCCAGAAAAAGAGGGGAAATGAAATGAAGTTGGGCTACTGTAATGCATTACTTTAGCTGAACCATTGATTTGTGTTGTTAAAAAACACGACTGGTTATTTCCATAAGGGTTAGCACAGAAGCAACTAATTATAGGCCTGCTTTGCCATGCCGATTGATAGTGCAGAAATCAAACCAAAGATCCACGGAAAATTTTACTTAAAGGAACTTAAGCACCATTTTAGGCAAGAGTTTTGAAGACTTGTACATCGCAACACTGACTTGGGTGTCTTCTCATTTAGGACTGTATGGAACTACACTGGTAAAATGTAGGTGCTTCCTGCATTAAGGAGCATCTAAGCTTTTAGATTAGGTTTCCTAAAATGGCATATATATGTACCTCATTTTTTATTCTGCTACTTGCGGTTTCTGGAAATTAAGCTAGGGTAGTGAGCTCTCCTTTCATTGTAGTGACAACACACACAATTGTTTGCCCTAATTTTTCAGGCAGTTTTAAAAAAGCTTACTTAAAATGTCTTTATGGTTTTAATGTTTGTAATTCATTTCATGCATCCTAAACCCATGTGATTTAGGTCAGACACTGACCTGCATTTTTATTGGTTTTTAAAAAAACATGGAAAAGATGACAAGTATATACTATGTTGAAAAAAGGATAGATTACATGGAAAAGTAAAGTCAAGCTGGTTTTGGCTTCTGTTATGTAAAAAATAATGCTTTAGTAAAAACTGTAGGCTGCTCCTGAAGAATCATGTGATTTTTATCACTCTGGGGAGTTTGCTTCTTCTTTTGCCATAACAATGAGGTATAACTATAAAGAATTACCGTGCCTGAAACTAGTTTTAGTGCCATTGCTATTTTGACAGTTATCTGTGAAATGCAGGGGGGAAAAACAATTCTGTTAAATTAGATTCAGTGTTTCAGGTAATCCCTTTCTTAGAGCTGTTGGCATTTTCTCACTTCCTTAAATTAAATGAGATAGTTCTGAAAGTGAATCATCTTGGCCAACATGTATCAAACCAGTGATCACCAGTAGAAAAATGTGGCAGGTGAATACAGACAACATTTCACACTAACTGGAGAGAAAATCATTATTTTTTGACTCAAGGAAATATAAAAGATGACCCTTGAGCAAGATAAACTAGGAACATGACCGCTTCTACTGCTGTAATAAGGAACCTTGTTCGTTTGAGCCTTACATATATCATCTGCAATGATATGTTATTTCTTTTGGTATGAATGGAAAACCATAACATCTGAAGCTTCTTAGCTATAGCTAAATTCAGGGGGGTTTTTTGTTTTTTTTCTGATGTTTTATTGTTTGGTTGTTTGGTTTTTTTTAAATTTATTTCAGGATGGAATCTCCAGATTCTGATTTATTTATTTTTAATTTCATGTTAATTAATTTGATCATATATTCTCTGGCTTATTCAGAGAAAGTTAATGAATAAATAATAGTTTACATCGAGGATAAAGTTCTTCTCTGCCTATTGGTATGCATTCTGTGGTCTTTATAACAAGTAATGACAGTATTTATAGGGTTTTTTATGGACATTTGTAAATGGTTTTTGTAATATTGCCTACAACAAGAGCTACATTAATATATTGAATGTCACACCTTCTTGGGATTTTAACAAACAATGTGATTTTTCCATGGAGGTGTACACCGCCTACCAGAAAAATATGTGTTTTTCTCATGTTCTGAAAAATATCAGATGATTTGGGAAAAAGTGGCCACCACAACAAAGAAAGAAGTTTTCTTAGTGTATTGCTCTTCTGATCTTTACCATGGAAAACCAAAAAGTTAGAACCATAAAATTAAAGCACACCATAAACCGAAACCCTATGTCTAACAACATGTCTTTCAGATGTTTTCACTAACAGATTTTTTTTGTAGCTCTAGAAAATAAGTAATGTGGAATAGCAAATAAGCTTTACACAGATTTACATTTCATGGGTTTCCATTCTGAAAGCTCTGCTGATTCAGCTACCAAACCTGTAATATGCTGTAGTAATTGTATATAAAATTGCTGCTGTGCTGGCATGATTTTGCTGCTTTTGGTTTACGTGTTTAACATTTTCTGTTTGCTTTGGTATCCCAATGCTATGTTTAATATGAAGAAGTATTCCTACACATGGAGAAACAGAGTCTCACTAGAATTCTGTGTATTCATACAGACCTGAAACACAACTGCCAGTTTGGTGGCACTCAGTCCTTGAACATCTGCGTACTCAGTGTCTGCGTGGGCTATCTGCCTTATATTTTCATTACACGGAGACTGCCTGCTTTTGACCATCCCTTGCTGCCACTTCATGTTGGGCTTTATGTATCTTTAATCATCACTTACGCAGACTTATCTGCTCGCTATCTGATGAGGTGAAGAGTCTTGGGCCTCACCACTTACATGGGAGGCTGCCAATGAGTCTGGCTGACTTAAGTAGTACAAGACTTTTTATCTTGTTTTTTATGGCCTTTGTTACTGTAATATCTTCAGACTTTCCAGTTTTTATTTCTAGCTTATGTATTTATTTCCCCACAACAAGCAAGGAGTGGAGATTCCTCTCCCTCTTTGGCATGGTAGAGGGAAATGTTGGTGGATCAAAATAAGATGGTTTGAATTTCCTGTTGAAGTAGATGGTGACTGCATTCTCTGCTGAAAGCGTTAGAATTATGAGCCTCATGGTAAGAAAACTTTATTATTCATTCCTGAAAATCTCATTGATTCATCTGAATGCACCCTTTTAGGGGACACAACCTTACACAGAGGTATTTGGCATCTTGGGTGATTTTAAGTTTTCCCCTTGTATTGTGTTTTGTTTTATTAGATACATTTTACATCGAAATTAAGTATCTTCTGCAGTCCAGCTCCCAAAGGATTTGGATGCACAACTGTACAGAGGTGCCCTGACAGTCCTCCAAGGTCCAGAGTTCATCCCATATCTCCCAACACTCCCTGCAGAGTTGGGCAGACATGTGCCTTGCTGAATCTTAAGACCTCCAGCTCAAATTATTCTTGCCACATGTCCATAGTGGCTGCTTCCTCTCCTTACATATAGTCAAAGGAAGAGCCTGGTCCTTCCTTACATCCCCTGATCTTTGAGCTGATGGAAGACATAACCTTCCCTCTCACACCAAAGCACTCTGAAGGCTACTATGAAGCCTAAGTCCTCCGACAGTCTGTAAGTACAAAGCCAGGAGGCTGACCCTAACTACCAAGAGGACCACAAACACCAGTAGGTAGTCTGTGAAGAAGGCTTTCTCGGAGATTCATGGTTCCTAGTATACCTCCTGAAGTTGTTTGACTGAAAATGTAGAACCAGTGAAATGCAATGTAAGCCTGTTAGCCTGCCTATGAATTTCCAGACCCCTCTATTCTTCTACCTTTAGCCTGTTTTCCTCAAAAATTTTACTTATATCCGAAAATCTTAACTGTAGTCCAGTCACGTGTTGTTTGTTCCCTATCCGAAAATCTTAACTGTAGTCCAGTCACGTGTTGTTTGTTCCCTTCTTAGATTAGAAGAACTTCTCCTTGCAATGCAAACACAGGCAGACACACACATGCACCCTCCCAGAAGAGCTTTATTCCATAAAATTCTCTGCCTGTATTGGTTGAACTCCTGCCTTTATGGCAATTGCTCAGGTCCTCTCAAGCAGTCTCATATTCTTCAGGTTTAACAAAGCAGGCATCTGTTACTCTTTTACTAACCGTGGGGTAAAGAACAGCTGTAAATGTCTCATCATATTTTCCAGGCACTGACGTGAGACGCCAATGCACAACTCCAGTTGGCAAGATCTGCCAGCAGATAAGAGGACACAAATCAGTGTATATTGCCATTATTTCCTTAATGTATCATTGCCTAAAACCTGAGTGGGAGGGAGTCAGGGTATCGGTATTAGCTGCTGTTTTCAGCAATAGGAGGCTAGGATAAGCTTATCAATTTAGTTCTTTAAATTGTATTTTAGTTTATAAATCATAAGCATATTCGTTGCATACAATGAAGAGACTACAGCCAAGTAACCTGTCCTTATAGTTGCAAGTGTTCATAGTAATTGTGCAGTCTTGCTTTTTAGTTCTGTATTTTTCCACGATACAAATATCAGTGCCTTGAGAGAACTAATATGCCTTAACTGCCCTGACCAGCCTCTCCTGGGACCTTCATCCACAGCTGCTGCCCATTGGTCTAGGAGCTCCTCTTAAGCTCATGCCCGGGGCAGCCAGTTCTTGTTTGAGCTGTGCTGTAGATTGTGGCCTTGTCTCCTGGATAGAGTCAGACCTATGTTGGTTGTCTCCAGTGCTGTCTTCTAGATGGACATCAGACCTATTTTTTAGTCTTGTCTCCACTCTGGTGGTGTCTCCGCTGCTTCTGACTGGGTTATCTGGATGGACCATACTGTATCTGGGACTGCTGTACAGGTGCAGGAGTACTGTGCCCTGGTTGGTGAGGGCCCTGCCTGTACTGTGGTCACCCTTGGCTCCTGCTTATACCCCACCATGGGACAGCCTGTTCTTGCTGCGGCCTGCCGGTAAGGGGTGGCTGCAGCTCACCCTCTGGCATTGCGGTCACCAGACCCGATGTGAAGGAAGCACAGCCGGTGTGGGCAAAAGAGTGGGACAGTCCCTGTCACTGGCAGCCAGGAGTTAAGCTGCATTGGATGTGGGGTGAACTTGCATCTGAGAGGTTTTTCTGCCACCACAATCACTTTTCTAGGATTTAGCTTCAGAAAACCAGTATTTCATCCAGTGCTTTGAACTTCATGGTCTCTTGTCACTTGAAGTGACTGAAAATCCATATTGAGTTTCCTGTGCTGGTGATTTAAGGGCGCACACTGTAGGCATAGCTTTGAAAATGTTGGCAAATGTTTAGGTGGAGTTTGGAGGTGACCTTCAGCAGGTCATTGACGATTTAGTCAGATCACCCTGGGAGTGATTTTTTTTGGGGGGGGGCGGGGGGTTCCCCTCTCTTTTCACCTCTCCCCTGAAGTCAGACGTGTACACCTTTGAGTAGCCATTTGACTTTTTTTCTATTTTTTTTTCTCTGTCATTATTATAGTTTTCTTTTCATTAGATCAGTATCACTCTGCTCAGTTGATGGGGAATTTCCCCCAGGAGCATGCCTTGCCAAAAGTAGTATTATTTCATGACAGATTTACATGAGAACAGGTTTTTCAGGTTCTTGGTTGTAAACTGTGTGGAAATACGTAGATTGGAAAACTGCATTTTTCTGTAGAAAACTCAGCAAAGTCACAAACTTTTCTTTTTTTATATAGCTACTTTCACCTCACCAAATAATTGCCGGCCAGCAGCGCAACCAAGGACTGTGGCCAGCATATGGTTGTTACGGTATCAGAGGCTTTTATGTCCCTGGACGGGTGCTGCACATCTGATATTAAATGGTTGTTTAAATTACTAGTATGATGAAAAATTGAAATATTTTGTTTTTTCTCTTCCAAAAAGTAGATGGGGGGATGGGACCCAAGAGTTTTATTAAGTTAGGAAGGTTTGCAACTTGATTTCTGCTCTTCCCCAAAATAATACTTTGCATGTGGGAATTCGTGTTTAGTACCATTGCTTAATTGTTAAGGATCCTGAATATGTGCTTCTGGCAGGGTGGCTTGTCATACAGTGGAAGATGACAGCCACAGACAAGTAGGTCATGTTAAAATTTCTACGTCTTATTAGGTGGCTAAAGAAGGGATATGATGAGTATCTTCTTCCATGGCTGAACCTTGTCCCAGGGCCTAATAGACAACATCCTTGTGTACTGAGGGTACATACCTCACTTTACTCGTGAAGTCTCTCCTCTGTTCTCTGTCTCAGCTGGTGGAAAGCTCTGTCATTCACACTTACAAGCTAAAACTCTGTAACCTGAGGAAACAGTTAATTAGGGCACAGTTGTGGATGATTCTGAGTCTGTAACTGGAGACTCCAAACCAACTGTACAAAGTTGCACAAGCACCGTTAGCAGAACTATAAACTCAAATCAAGGCATGTCACTGAGTGCCTACATTTGAAAAGCCCAGCGGGTGTAACTGAGCATGCAGTTAGGCAAACAGATTTGGGTGTACACCTTTTACAAGCAGACAGTAAGGTTGCACTTTTAGCATTTGTTCCCATTTGTGCTAACTTGTAGGAGTTGGGGAATTAAACATCATCATATTTATTCAATTCAGATTTTCAGGTGATTTTGAAGAACTACATCTGAAATGCACAAGGTTTTACTGAAGAACTATATCATTTAAGAAAATATAAACTTATGATGTGGTTTTAATCAGCCAATATGTAAAAACCATTTTAACCTGATACATACTTAATCTCACAATTTAAGTAAAGAACAAATAAATAAATGGTTAATATTGCTGAAATAAACATTTTGCTCACTACAATGAAATCTTTCAGCCATTGGCTTTCGTGCAGATTTTTTCCCTTTCTTTGTAAGTGTATTCTACATAAAGTTTTAATGTCCCTACGCATTTAACTGTATAAACGTCATTTATACAGTAGTTCAGTGTATGCAAATTTGAAATAAACAAGTTTGAAAACATAGCTTTTAATAAAATAAATGTCGCATATGACATTTTACTTAAATACTATGGATCTGATGTTTATGTTGAAAACACTACAATTTATACTCAAATATTTATTAAGCTTCTCAAACATATACTCCTCCAACGTGAGCAAACTACTGTTTGTGATAGAAATGCTTGTCTTTTCATTTTGTATTCACATAACTCAGTCCTAAAATGCCCTCTACTGGCCATAGTCAGCAGGCAGTCAGCAAAGCAAAAGGTTTTAAGGTTGTAAAACCGAAGTGATAATGTGAATTACATCATTCAGCACATTTTCTGGATCTTGAAGGAATTCCTTATAAAAGTTATTTAAAGTTTATGACTGTATAATATCGAAAAATTTAGAAGGGAAAAAATTAACTAGTGCTAGTTAGACTTAAAGATGTTTCTAAAGAAAAAATAAATTTTCTTGTACTGGAATTAAAACACATTTGGTTGACATAATCTCTTTTTTCCCCACTCCAGGACACAAACAACATTATTTTACTGAAGCGAATAGGTGTGCTGGGAAAAAATGACAAGTTCTAACATATCGATATTCTAAAATTGTGGTGCAAGGAGAAGCCAAATGTGTAACATAAAATTGTAGCTAGGGGAGGGTAAAGAGTTTCGCCACTGGTGTTCACTGATCTCTCAGAGTTGCCTTCCCTTACCCAATCTGATTATAAAGTATAAGTAGAAGGGGGAGATCTAAATTGCTTTGTGTTGTACTGATGGAGTAATGAGCCCTGAGAGTAAAAGATGTTAATGCCATCAGGTCACTGTACAATAGACAGTTAAGTGTAGTTCTGGAGTATGCGTACAGTGATGGTGTACTGCTTAGTAGTGTGAAAAGACATCGCCATTAAAATTGTTCTGAACTTTTAAAAAGTCTTAAACATGGAAAGCAACCAAGATACTTGAAGTGTAAAATATTACAGCTTTTATTTTATCAAAGCCCTTCTCTTTAAAATATATGAACACATATATACATGAATCTTTTCCTTGATAGTCTTACAGATAGTCAGAACAAGGTTATAACTTTCCTTGTTAAAGAGAATATTGGCACAGGCTGAAGATACTTTGGTAATTCTTACCATTGGAGTAAGATCCTGCTTCTTTTAAGACAAGAAAAATTTATTAATAAAATGAAACAGATGAACAGCATATTTGGAAATATGGTATTTGTACTGTCATCCTTTAAGAACAAGTAACTTATCTCAAATCTCTTCAGATACAAGTCCTGGACTACTGCATATTTACTTGGAACCCATTTTTTTCCTCCTTCTGGAGTCTAAATACAGAGTTTTCTTATCGGAAAAAAACAGCCAAGACTGGCATTTGAGTACATGAAAACAGATAATCTATGTTTTGGAGCTATTAATTCTTCATGATCAATAGGAAATATGCTAGAAATATATATATGCATTGCATGCATGTTTTCTCTGTGCATGCAGGCACTAACATAACCTGCTCTTAGAATTTTAACTCCTGACCTTACCCATCTTAGGGACAGAAACTCTTTTTTGTCCAGGTGAATACTGATTAGTAGTAAAGTCATTTTAACTAAACTGAGTTAAAATTTATTTTAGTGAATTATTACACTTTGTTAGTATAACTTCAGTTGTGCAATATCTTTTGATACAGTAATCTCAAAATTTCAAGCTATTTCACATAAAAGTAATCACAATAAAGCGCTGGAGCTTAACTGAAAAAATAACAGCACAACTGAACCAAGAGTACGGTCTAAGTTATGCTCTTTAAGCAGGCCAGACCCACTGATACGCTAGGTCTTCTGTGGAAGTAGCAGGGCTTTCCTATCCAAAGCACTTTCCTTTTCTAAGTTGTGAAATCTGTTTTAAAACATATGCTTGTCTAATCTACCATGTTACACAATAGCATTTGATATCTTGTTTGCTACAATACGCTACTTCATGTTAGAACAACAAAAGAAAAATCATTATTTTTATAAAGCAGGCAAGGATGGAAATGAAATCTCTCTTAACAGCTGAATGCTGGTGAGACTCAAAGTTCCTTAAATTGCCACCTGCATCTTTCAGCTTCTTCTTACTCCTTCTTGGTATTGTATGAGGAAAACTTTTGAGTCAGCTCCTCATCTGCTCAGATTTGCCCCAAATACCACTGTGACTCAGCTTACCCATTTATAAAGAATAAGAGGTCATACATGCTCTCCTGCATACTGCCTCGGTAAGCCGTGCTTTCAAGATACATTCTCATTGTCTATTCCACCATTCAGTAGTTTTATAAATGTCAAGAGACTGCCTGAATGCTGTCAGGGAAGTGGTTTTTGTACTCCTGCAGAGCAAATACTCACACTTTGTTATGTTATTTTCTGAATCTTCACAAGTTTTCAGACAGCATAACTCTGCTTCTTCACAGCTTGCCCAACTCCTTTATGTTCCCAGGTCTCATGCCACAGGTCCATTACTCTACTTACTAATGTGCAATATCAGGGGTTTATTCGTTTCAGAATGCTTCCTTGTTTGCACTGTTAGCTGCCTTAGCTCTCCCCATTGTATTTGTTTCTAAAAAAAATTGCAGATAAAATCTTCTGGTGCATTTTCTTGCTGTCCTGAGTCGAATTAATTAGGTCTTTAATTAGGTCACAGACTCATGTCTTTATTTGGGGGGGGGTGGAAGTTAAGCTATAATAATTACATATTAAAAGGGAAAAAGTGTCTCTAATAATTCAAGGAAGCTGTGTTATGGCACTGAGATTTCACAAAATATGTGATCACCATGTTGTAAACCATGCGTGCTAGGCAATGCGTAGTTCTTACTGGATGTGTGTAATAAGAACAGAGAGGCATATATATTTCCCTTTTTAATCTAATAGGGAAAGTTTCAAAGTTTTCATTTTGCCTCTAGTCAGCAGGATTATTTTATCTGATGATGTAACTGCTGAAAGTAGCCTGCTTTAGTCTGCTCACTGTTTGAACAGTTGACAGTCTGTTTTTTGACAAGCATTGAAAATAGTGCCCTAAACAACACGGCCAGTCCTTTCCTCAGTGAAAGCTGTTGTAGGTGTTGCTGAATGGCCTAGCATGCCATCGTAACAATGGGAATTTTGCCATTCAAAGGATTAAATATCCTCAAGGGTGAACTTTACATCTCGATTACAAAACCTTAAGGGTTAAATCTTTTTGTTTCAAAAGTTATCGCAAGAATTTTTCCTCATGTTCTGTCTCTGCATCACTGTCCTCTTTCACTCCACCCCATCATACTATTCCCTACACTTTCTTGTCTCCCCAAATGTCCTTCCTGCGCATACATGTTTCATCATGCCCCTGTTGTTCCTGATCTTCCTGGTTTATCAAAATGGAGGGAAAAAAAGAGGAAGGAACTTACCTATACCCTTTGTACAGAGTGGGTGGCATTTAATTTTGTAAAGCTGTCTCTTCATTTATTGACTGGCTTCATCAGCCATCCAGGTTATATAGGGCAGTAGTATGCTTGTAAGGCAATGAAGATGTTGCTGTCTCTGGTTCCCCTTTCCACTGCCGTCTGTGCCTGAAATGTTGAGTGGTATGCTGTGATTGAGAACAGAACAACCTGCAGGGAAGAAAGATGCAAAGGTACGTGTCAAGTTTACGTGACAGGAACAGTTTCTAAATGCTTAAGATTTTTTGTTTTGTCTCCTGTTAGAATTTTTATAGCAGCCCATCAGTCTACCCTATACCTCATAAAGACCATATTTTTCTTCTGATAAGAAAATAAGAACTGGCAAACTTATACTAAGAAGTCCTTCCACGTGGAAGGACTGATAGGTAATAATTGGGGATTTGACAGGAAGGTAGTGAATTCAGTTCTCTTCTAAGTAATAATTAGCACACACACACACCCTCACACACCCCCATAGCCAGTCTGAATAAAGAATGTACTTTTCAGCCTGATGTCTGAGATTTAGAAAACATCTAATTTTGTGATACTTGCAGTAAAATCACAGTGGCTGCCAGGAGATCTTTTGTTCACCTTCAAAAAGTCTGAATAGAAATGCAAACCCTTTGCTTTGCTGCTCATCCCTGCTTTAGTCATAAGATCGAATATCATCATCTCACTGATTAGGTAAAAGACCTGGAAATTTTATACCTTGTGTGGTGCGTTGACCTTGGCTAGCTGCAGGTGCCCACCAAGCTGCTCTATCACTCCCCTTCCTCAACAGAGGGAGAATAAGAGTTAGAAAAGCTTATGGGTCAGGAGAAAGACAAGGAGATCACTCACCAATTATCATTACAGGCAAAACAGACTCAACTTGGGGAAAATTACATTAATTTATTGCCAACTAAAAAAGAAGTAGGGTAGTGAGAAACAAAGACAAAGCTAAAACCACCTTCGCCTCATCCTTCCCTTCTTCCCTCCATTTCCAGTTCTTCCACCTCTTCCCCCCTGAGTGACACAAAGGGATGGGGAATGGGGGTTGTGGTCAATCCATAACATTTAATCTCTGCCACTCGTTCCTCCTCACACTATTCCCCTGCTCCAGCATGGGGTCCATTCCATGAGATACAGTTCTTCATGAACTTCTCCAACATGGGTTCTTTGCATGGGCTGCAGTTCTTCAAGAACTGCCCCAGCATGGGTCCTTTCTACAGGGTGCAGTCCTTCAGGCGTGGACTGCTCCAGTGTGGGTCCCCCACAGTCCACAGGTCCTGCCAGAAAACCTGCTCCTGCATGGGCTCCTTTCCACAGGCTGCAGCTCCTGGTGGGAGCCTGTTCTGGTATGAGCTCTCCATGACCTGCAGCTTCCTTCAGGGCTTCTCCACCTGCTCTGCTGTGGGGTCCTTGATGGGCTGCAGGGTGGATGTCTTCTCCACTGTGGAGCCCAATGGGCTGCAGGGGGACAACCTGCATCACCATGGTCTTCTCCACGGGCTGCAGGGGAATCTCTGCTCTAGCGCCTGGAGCACCTCCTCTCCCTCCTTCTTCACTGACCCTGGTGTCTGTAGGGCTGTTTCTTTCACATATTCTCACTCCTCTCTATCCCAGCTGTTGCACAGCAATTTTTTACCCATTCTTAAATGTGTTACCACAGAGGCACCACCAGCATCGCTGATGGACTCAGCTTTGGGCAGCAGTGGGTTCATCTTGGAGCTGGCTGGAACTGGATCTGTGAGAAGATACCAGGAGCCATAGAAAATGGAGTACACAGTCTTTCTCCTGTTACTATATTTCTTATTTTAATGCATAAAAAATGACTGATACGCTAATAATGTTTTGGAAGATTTTCTGATTTTTGTATAGCTGTAAGTCAGCAATACGTGTAGAAATATGGAAAATTAGGAAAATGTACAGCAGATAAAGTATGCTGATCTTTCTATGAAATATATCCTCCAATTTATCCACTTTGATATATGAAAAACCAGAAAATACTCAATGTAGCATGACACCACTTCTCTTACGGAAGGATATGTTACAACACTGATTCCAATAATGAACCTGATGGAAGCATGTCCTGTATATGACATACCACTATTCTTTTGTTTCTTGGTTGCTAATGCTTTGCTGAGAGAGATTAAGCTGACATTTGTGTTGTCATTGTTATACAGTTTATTTAATAGCACAAATAGCTTCTTTGCTTCTGTCACAAGACAAAAAGCAAAGAAACTCATTTCCACCACTTGTGACTTTTTAAAATTAACAAGGACTGTCCTTTGTGACAACAAATCTGACATGACTATGCCTTTATCATAGCACCGCATAATTACAGACTGTCATAGAACACCACTGGGAACAGAGGATCTGTCTTCTTTAGTCTCCCCCAATCAGGTATTTATATACACTGATAAGAATCCCTTGGGCCTTCTCTTCTCCAGGCTGGGCAGTCCCGGCTCTCTCAGCCTCTCCTCATATAACAGGTGCTCCAGTCCCTTAAAATCACCTTTGTGGCCCTTTGCTAGACTCTCTCCAGAGTGTCCATGTCTCTTTTGTACTGGGGAGCACAGCACTGGTCACAGCACTCCAGACGTGTCTCTCCTGCGGAGTAATGCTCTTTGTAATGCAGCCCAGGAGGCTGGTGGTGGCTTTGCCACAAGGGCACATTGCTGGTTTATGTTCAACTTGGCATCCACAGGACCCTGAGGTCTTTTTCTTCCAAGCTGCTTTCCAGCTGGTGCCTGGGGTTATTCCTCCCCAGGGGAGGACTTAGCATTTTCCTGTGTTGCACTTCAATGACTTTCCTCTCTGCACATTTCCACTGCTTTTTGTGATCCTTCTGAATGGCAGCACACCCGTCTGGTCCATCAATCACTCCTACCAGTTTTGTATCATGTGCAAATGTGCGGAGCTGCATTCTGTCTCATCTTCCAGATCACTGATGAAAATGTTAGACAGTACTGGCCCCTGGGGCACACCACTAGTGATCGGCTTCCAGTTGGACTTCATCCTGCTGACCACAACCCTGTGACTCCAGCAGTTCAGCCAGTTTTCAAACCACCCCACTGTCCACTTATCTAGTCTACTTTATCAGTTTGTCTAGTTATCGTTAGTCTTAGATCATGCTAGGTGTTGAATCACAACCTCTAGGAAGTTGCATTACTTCTATAGTGTGGTTTCTAAGTTTTCTCACCGATAACATCGTTGGCTGGGGACTCCTTATTCCTGAAATGTAACTAAGCAGTAGAATCTCATATTTTTTTCTTTTTTTGTATTTATTCAAGACCGTTCACAGCCCGAGTTCATCAAATAAATTCTACTGTTGGTAACTTGCATTTTAATGAAGATGAATAATGAGCCCATTCTACAAAACTGATGTCCCACAGGAGTAAATTTGCTGCAGGGAATAGAGGGAGATTCTCCCTTCGTCCTCATTATTGTGACTTGCTGCAGCATGACCAATCCAGGTAGACTGACAGGAGAACTTCTTTGTGCTTGTACACCCTTTCCCCTGGTTGGATGACTTTGAGACCTCTTCTGTGTTTCAATAACAGATTTTGCTAAAATACCGCACTGTTGATAGGTCATCAGGAGATGTTTTACTGTGGAGACATGCCTTACTCTGACACATAAAATCGCTGTGATGGCAACAGCCTCTTGTGCAGTACAGGGAAAGTTCCAGCCTGTAGCTGTTGCCCTTTTTAACTCTTTGTATATGGGTTGGCTTTAAGTGGAAGCTCTCATATTAGTGTCTGCCACATGGACTTGTTTTGCAAATTCCTGTCCTTTTTAAAAAAGATCTGTTAATATTTTCAACAACTTTCTTTGCATATTTGAACTTTAAAAAACAAGTGTTGTAAAGTTAGGAAACCTTCCTCAGGGGTCGGTACAGAGACCGGTGCTGTTTAACGTCTTTGTTGGCAACATGGACGGTGGGATCAAGTGCACTCAGAAAGTTTGCCAATAACACCAAACTGTTTAGAGCGGTCGACACGCTGGATGGGAGGGATGCCATCCAGAGGGACCTGGACAGGCTGGAGAGGTGGGCCCATGCCAACCTCATGAAGTTCAACAAGGCCAAGTGCAAGGTCCTGCATGTGGGTTGGGGCAATCCCATGCATAAATGAAAGATGGGTAGAGAATGGATTGAGAGCAGCCCTGTTGAGAAGGACTTGGGCCTGCTGGTAGATGAGAAGCTCCGCATGACCTGACAATGTGTGCTTGCAGCCCAGCCAGCCAGCCATATCCTGGGCTGCATCAAAAGAAGCATGGGCAGCAGGTCGAGGGAGGGGATTCTGCCCCCCTGCTCTGGTGAGACCCCACCTGGAGTAATCTGTCCAGCTCTGGAGCCCCCAGCATAGGAAGGACATGGGTGTGTTGGAGCGGGCCCGGAGGAGGGCCATGAAGGTGATCAGAGGGTTAGAGCACCTCTCTACAGGCTGAGAGTTGGAGTTGTTCAGCCTGGAGAAGAGAAAGCTCTGGGGAGACCTTATAGTGGCCTTCCAGTATCTGAAGGGGGCCTACAGAAAAACTGGAGAGGGACTTTTTTACAAGGGTATGTAATGATAGTACAAGGGGTAACGGCTTCAAGCTGGAAGAGAGTAGATTTAGATTAGATCTCAGGAAGAAATTTTTCACTCTGAGGGTGGTGAGACACTGGCACAGGTTGCCCAGGGAAGTTGCAGATGTACCATCCTTGGAAGTGTTCAAGACCAGGCTGGATGGGGCTTTGAGCAACCAGGTCTAGTGGGAGGTGTCCCTGCCCATGGCAGGGGGGTTGGAAGTAGATTATCCTTAAGGTCCCTTCCAACATAAACCATTCTATTATTCTATGATTCTATGATTTCAGAAATGGTGTGTGTCCCTGGAAAGGAAAATCCACTTTTTTTCCTTGAACAGATTTCATCTTTTACTGGCAGCTAATTTCTTTTTTGAACGGTCTTATTTTTTCTTTTTTTTTAAGGTATAATTGATATAATTTTGCTATATACATTGTAATCCTACCTCATCCTTAAGTGGCACATTTAATAAAAAACTTGTGGTGGTATTTTCTTTTTTTTTGATCAGAATTAGTTCTCTTCCCTTGGAGATACATTCTCCAGTGGAGGTCTAAAAGCAATAGATGGTTCTTCCATTGTGTCAGTCTTTCGCAAGTTTGGAGACTTAGACATCTAATTTTCAACTTGATTTATAAGCTGTGCAGCTGGTAGTGAATTTATGCACATTGCCTCGTTTAGACAATGTATTCTGGGACTCATCTTGCAAAGTTCTCATTTTCAGAAATAGTGATTTTTTTCAAGATCTTTCATGTTGCAAAGAAAGTTAACACTTTCCTCCCAAAGCAAGATATTTAGGGAGAAACTCATCCTGTCCTTTCTGTGAAAGTACAAGTGACCAATACATGTTGTTTTTCTTTTTGTTAGTTTGTTTCTGCACTCTTCCTCTCAGTTCTTAAGCCTGAGGAAAGACCTTACATTTTAAAGTTCTCTGATTTTTTTTTCAGGTCTGTTATCACTACTGAGTTTGTTTTCTTCAAAATTAACTTTTTCTTTGGGTTTTTTTTGTGATTAAGTCAAGATTTTGTTTGTTTTCTTGATTTATGACCTAATTTTTATTTACCGACTTGCCAAGAGAAGGCTGGGCTTAATGCTGGCCTAAAATTCTCTATAGTTCCAGTCTCTTCCTGAGTGTTTGGGGAGACCAGTGTTGATGTTTTCCTGTCTTTGATGCTGGAATATCTGTTGGCAGATTAGTGGAGAAGAGCATTTCTTTTTTTTTTTTTTTTTCAGAAATAGCAAGTTACTGCTTCCAAAAACTTCAGAACATAAAACAAGTCAGTGAAATAATTTTTTTTTTTTCAATATAAAAACTTCAGATAAATCCCAGTACAACTGGAGCAAATGAAGGGATTAACTATTAGGGATTAGATATTTGCTAATTAGCTGTTAATAAGTGATAAATTTTCTCTGCCATCTTATATATCGTCTGTTTTGATAGTTTAGGGAGCACACTTGAACAAGTTGTTCGACCTGAATGATGTCATTGCTGAATAGTACTTGTATTACAGCTAAGCTAGTTGAAGATTTTCAGGTGTAATTTTTTTCTTCTAACAACGTACCTAGGTCTTACAAACATGAAAATTTTTAGTCAGAAGTGAAAACTTTGAAATATTTTGTGAAAAAAAAATAAGGGGAGGTGTCCAGTATAAACCTTATGGCACAAGAATGTTTTGGTTTTCTGTTTGAAATTATTGTATTTTGTGAATTATACAAAGTTGCAATCAATAAAATGTTTTGATTTTTCTGCTAGAAAATTATTTGACTGAACTAAAGTAATGAAGTTTTTATAGAGAAGTATAATTGCAATTATTTTTTTTATTTTATTTTTTCCTTCTTATCATTGAAATATACCTGTTGCATAACATGCTGTATTGATGATCTGCGTCTCAATCTTTGGCATCAATAAGAATGTATCAGGTCTGTCTCCTATATAATTGAAAGAACAGGTAGGAATGTTGCTATTATAATGATTAAGAATTATGGAAATACAGACCAAGAACAAGCTTGCTTCTTCATTTAAAATCAAATTTGTTCCTTTCAAACAGATTTGGGAGAATTTTCAATACACGGAGGCTAAAACAACTTACACAAAGAATGGATTGCACTCTGGGGGATCTAGCTGTTAATCAGTGCTCGGTATTGTGGGAGAGCATGGGTAGAAGTGGAAGCCGATTGCTTACTTAACCAAAGATCCTCTGGTGGTAATGTCCTTCTAGGTACAGGGCAAGTTATCTTTTAAAATAAGTAAATTGAAAGCTATGGTATGCTTTTGTCTGCCTCCTCTTAGTATGCAGAACTAATAATTTCAAATAAATTTGCCTAAGTTCAAATGGTAAGTATTTTAAGGACTGTCAATACAGTACGCTTCATCAGTTACTGAATGAAACTAATTACCACAGTCTGTTTTTTAGAAGTTTGGACCAATTCAGGGAGAAATGTGCAGCACATGCACTGACTTTATTCCTAGCTGACCCGCCCTTCCGCTGTCTCCACTTCTTCCTGTACATGAGGAAAGCAAGGAAGGAAGTTTCACTGTCAGAGTCTGTGTATACCACGGACACGTTGATCAATGCAGCTAATAATCAGATACCCAAAAAATCTATTTTAGCGCTACTGACACTAATTTCCTAGCCCAAGGTTCACATTTTTCCCTTCTCCTATGAGCTTTGGCAGAAATTTTTCCATCTAACAGCATATAACTTTATAAATTGAAAATTCCTCAGTCCTGGCCTGCTGTTTCGCTCTGAGCAACAGGGCAGTCAAATAAACAGGGAAAGCACTGGAAAACTGACAGATATGAGATTCATAAGGGCAAGTTTAAGTGCTCCTCTAAAACCAGTTTGAAAGCATCATTAATCATGCTGGGCGCTGAGCCAGTATAAGCAACTAGTTACAATTGTATTCCTCATTTTAACAGAAAAGATGAACTTTTCTCTGCTTTCCTCTGCATGGTTCTTTGCACTGGAAGTCCACCCAGCCTCAGCTAGAAGTCTTTCTTAGTAGATTAGAAAAGGGAGACAGCAGGAGGTTTTAAAATGATAAAATGAACATATTTCAGTTGTTCCACCCTCCCTTTCATAATCTTTAGGTTACAAAGGTATTCTTTCCTTAGAAATATATCCCTTGCTTTGATTGTAAAACTAATGGCAAGTCTTTCTCCTGCTAAGGGATACTCTACACACTATGCAAACAGGCAAAAGAAAACCAAAGTAGATCTCCAGATTATCCATTCCTCTACAAGAGGTTACTAAAAGGACACACTGCCTCTACCAAAACTAAATTTAGAAGCATTTGTGTGCACCAGTTGTGTTGTCCCCTAACTTAGTTTACCAACACCTCAAAAATTTCACCAATCAAAATTACACTGAACACTTTCAAAATAAAATTGCCAATAGAAACTTTTTGTGTGGTCTTATTGCTCCTCCCTTGCTCACTGTAAAACTGGGGAGCAATAATTTTTTTGCCCTATAATTTATTGCAGTGATCTGGGGACTAATTTACGCTAATCAAGTCCTTTGAAGAGGAACAATGCAATTCTTCAATTTTATGAGTGTAAATTTCAACTTTATGGATGCAAGTTTAGAGGCCTTCTCTTCTCAAGGACTTCCATGTCACAAAATTCAGGAAGGATGTACTTTGCCCTTTACCTGAACACTTGTTTTATGCTATTTTCATTCAAAGTAAAGATTAATTTTGAATATTTGTATTTCAGTGCATAAATTTAAATAAATTTGGGATTAAACCTGGGATTGTAGGAGGACCATGTATATCATCCTCATTTCTATGGTTTCTGAGTCTTGTTGTTGCATCTTTCTTGATTTAATTCTTCGGTTAGAGATAAGAACAAATATGTTCAATTTTCCTCTTGAAATAAATACCAATCTCCTCAGTTTAAAGCAGTTTTCATTTAGTTCAAAGTGAAGTTTCACAATGGACATTTAATTAGATAATAAGGCATCTGTATTAATTTTTAACCCTTGCATCAACAAAATATTTTTCATGGAAGTGAGGAAGTATATCTTCAAGTCAAGACAAATGGTGGAAAATGCCTTGCTTTGTACCTGGAAGTGCTTGCTGGTGCATTATGATCCCAGTAAGAAAGGCGCTCAGACTCTGTAAAGTGTCATTTAAAAAGCTATTTATTAGAGTTAACACTACAGGAAGAGAATAGTATAAGTAATCTTATGTCCCTTTAGATGCTTGAAATCCCAAGTGGTGCAGGATCAAATGGGCCTTCAGCCCTCACGCATCACACCGTGTGCACCCCATCCATCGAAGAGATTCTCCCCTTTTGGTCCTTTGAGCTACTCCCCGTTTTCTTACAAAGAAACAACTCTTTCATCATTCCTACTGTTAAACAGGAGAGATGTTTGCGTAAGAACTTCTTGCTGCACTTAGATAAAACAAGGCCAGGCAGGTGGTGTAATTGCCGGTACCGAGTGGGAGCTGCCTGCGGGCGCCTCTGTTAAACCTGGCTGGTTGTGTTTATCCTGCAGCCAAAATCTGCGCAGCACAGCACTGACCTGAGGGCTGTCATGGTCGTGCCATGTACAATGGTCGAGAACTCAAGACTGCTACACCACTCCAGAATGATATTTTAATACGTAAGTTGAATTTTAAAAATTGCTAAGGAAGTGTTGATGTCTGGGAACCTTAACTTCAGGAGGCTTTTTGATATTTCTTTTTCTCTGTTTCAGGGATAATAGGATAAATCAGTTTCCAAATGGGAAACCCCAAGGAAGCTGCTTGAATTCCTTGTTAAGTCCACAAGCAATTTGTTAGGTAAATAAACCGTAAGTGTTCTTAAATCATTTATTCAAGTTCAGGGTGATTTGTAAAGTTAAAGACTGCTAATAAATTGGTATCACAGAGCTGGTAAAAACCATCACGTATGACCAACTTTGGTATAACTCCTGTGACATGAATGCAATTACTTTATTTTACATTTGAAAAGCAAAGGAGAAAGAAACAGGCAAAGAAAGCAACTAAAATGAAGTGAGTGAGAGTTAATGGATATTTAAGAAATAAGGAGTAGAATGCAAAAGTAGTAGTGCAATGAACACTTCCCATTTCAGAAAGAGTGTGGGCTGAACGCTGTGAAGATGCAATTTAATTATGCAAAGTACATTTCATTACTTGTTCTCTAATAAAAATGCATGCCAGTGTGTATATTTATCTGTCTAAAATTACAGTGTATTTTACGATAAGAGACCCTCTCACCAGGCCTTCTAGTACTGTGAGGTTCCCCCTTCATTCTGTTCTGTGAACTCTCATCTAAAATTTCTTGTATGCACAAGAATTTCTTCTTTATTGTATAGAAATAATTCATATCATGTTCGGTCTCTCCATTATTTCACTCATGCAGAAGCAAGAGGTGTATGGGGGGCACTAATGCATTGTTGTTTTCCACACTACTCACTGCAAGTAAATTATGTTAACCTGTTATGTATTCTATGTAGAGTTCTGTATTGTGCTCCGTACACCCGATGATAAGAAGACCACTGATAACTCATCCAAACACTTTTCTGTATTTGACGTGGACACAGTGAACATTTCTTTCTTTTCTCTTCCCTTTGTTCTGTATATAGCTCATAAGAAAATAATTGTTTTTCCTTTTAATTTCTGTAGTGCTTTTAATAATATATATAAGGATTGATCTTATTATCTTTCTAAAAGCTCTATATACTGAAAAGAAGACTGGATAGTTCTTCATTTTTTTCCCATAGCAAATTGCTAAACTGTATTGTAATGAGGCTACACTACACTATGAGAAAACACACCAAAATGAAACTGTGCGTGCCTTATAGAGCTTCTTCCTGGGTAGAAGAAAGGAATAATAAACCTTTCATAACTGATACTAGTAATTTTGCTGAATGTTTTCTAGCATATATGAGGCTAAAATGTAGTTGAAAACAGACTAAACACCTACAAAGAACAGAATATATTAGAATAGAGTAGTCTTCTATGTTCATGCTTGGCTTTATGGGAAAAAGAAATTGATGACATGTTCAAGACAAACTATGAAGTAAAGGAATGAAAAAAGCATAAGCTCACAATATATTTAGACTTTAAATATGTACAATCGGAAGTATTTTTCTTCACTTATATTTAGAAAAAAATCATTCATCTTCAATTGTACTTCATCTGAATTTCTATATTTGTTTTGAGAGACAACATCAAAAACCCTTTAATCCGGCCAGTTTTAATCATACTACTTAGACCGTTTCAATGCTAGCACTGGAGAGATTCACCTCAGGCAGGTTTAAATATGTGTGTTCAGTTTTGGGCCCCTCACTACAAGAAAGACATTGAGGTGCTGGAGCGTGCCCAGAGAAGGGTGATGAAGCTGGTGAGGGCTCTAGAGCACAAGTCTTATGAGGAGCAGCTGAGGGAACTGGGGTGGTTCAGCCTGGAGAAAAGGAGGCTGAGGGGAGACCTAATTGCTCTCTACAACTACCTGAAAGGAGGTTGTAGCAAGGCTGGGGTCGGTCTCTTTTCCCAAGTAACAAGCAATAGGATGAGAGGAAATGGCCTCAAGTTGCTCCAGGGGAGGTTTAGGATGGTTATTAAGAACAATTTCTTCACCAAAAGGGTTATCAAGCATTGGAACAGGCTGCCCAGGGAAGTGGTAGAATTGCTGTCCCTGGAGGTATTTAAAAGATGTGTAGACGTGGTGCTGAGTGACATAGTTTAGTGGTGGTTTTGGCAGTGTTAGGTTGATGGTTGGACTCGATGATCCTAAAGGTCCCTTCCAACCCAGACGATTCTGTTTCTATGATTCTATGATGTTTAAATCTGAGCGTGTCGCCCTAGTTGTCTTTGCAGTCAGTGGAAACTAATAGGCACCTCCAGAGAACCTCTCATCTGGTCTATTGAGACCACGTTGTGAATGACCCTCCTGAAGCGCCTATTTCTTTCTATGGCCTACAGAAGGAGCCTGCAGAGACTAGTTGAGATTTAAGCCTCCAAGTTATAGTGAATGGATCTCTTTCCATGTTACCTGTCACTGCAGGAGTATGATGTTTAAGCTTTCTGTGGAGTTCACAAACTATTTAGAAATCAAAGAGCTGTTGACACAATGACAGAGCTTGGGTTTTTAATAGATACAGGAAGGGAAGGAGATAAACAGAACCTTCTGCCTTCTGTATCCATGCTTCCTTCCCAGTTGTACAGGACTGAAGCATATTAGTCATAGAGATTCCCTCCTGAACAAATTATCTCCCTTATTTCAGTGGCCAAGGAGGAGATAAAAGAGGTAACTTTGGTCTTCTATACCCCATAAGCAGCTGGCAGCCTCAGGAGGCACTCTTTGTCTCCAACATAATCTTTTGTAGAGTTTGATGTGAGTATTACATACTGCCTACAATATGACCCAATGAGGATTTTATCTAGATATGTAATATAGATACATATATTACATTAAAAACCTATTTTAAACTTTAACATCTTGGTATCTGGAATTTTAAATCCTTATACACAGAACAAGAAAACATATTTCTGTCAAAAGTATCACAAACAAAACTGGGTGTGTGAGAAATTTAATGAGGAAAATCTCCAAATATAGTTTTGCCTGGCTAATTTTGTATTTTGGGATCATTTGTTAGGTTATATAAATCTTGTGGCCAGGATAGCTTCAGGTGTGTATGTAGGAAGGAATAGTTTAACATTTCTGATCTATTTGTGTAATAAAAACTGGAAGTAGAAATAGTAGTTATTTGATGGCATTTCCAAAGGTAAAATGCTTTGGAGTATATTCTAGGTTTAAGATTCTATTTATAAGTAGCATAAAAGACTGATAGATATATAATGGTTGTTTTAATTCATGGTACCATGATGTTGGCAAGGCCACCTGTTTAATAGTTGTCTTTAAACCTCCAAACACCTTCTATCAGTGTCATACCTGTCCATAAAATTGTGTTGCCCATGGTTAGTATCCTTTCTGAACAATTTTCAAATGGAGCTCTGCGTACAGCCTCCTTGTTAACAGCAGAATACCAGTGTAACGAACTCATGCTAACTAATAAATAAATTGTATCAGATTAAGTTCTGGATTAGCAATGCTGAAAATGTTAAAGTCATGGGGAACTTAATGAGCTGCAAAGAGAAAAATCTGTGTATTCCATTAGCTACTTTCAGAACAACATACAAATAATTCTTCCCACCACCAGAATTAACATGGTCACAAGGAAAACTCTAATGTCCATGGATGACCTTTGTGGTTATTTGTACTGTTAAAGTCACTCTGCCTGAAGTTTCCAGCACTTCAGGATCATCCAACACCTGTCACAGAGGGTGATTTGGCTTTACCTGCTGCCAACCTTCTCATGTTTCTGTCTTCTTTGAATTTTAGAATGAGGAGGAGATTCTCTGGGAAAATTCTGCATTTGTTAAATATAATATCTACAAATTTTCTCAGATATTTTCTTTCAGAGCATTTAGGCACCTGTCTATTCTTGTTGGAGATTTTCAGCTCCCAAATCTATATGTTAAGAGCAAAAATAAAATTTGAATTAAAGACACAGAATTTGGTCTTTAAGTTGAAGATTTTTTTAAGCAAAACTGTTATTAACTATTAAGATTCCATCTTGCAGATTTAATATAATTTCCTTGTTGACATCCCCACGTACTTGCTTGTTACAGCCAAAATAGGCAAATTCACTTAATTCTCATGTGCCTTGTCTTCTAAGGTTATGTTGAGTTTTGATTTGAAGAAGTCCTCATTAGACTTTTGTGTTTTAATTTTGTTTTGGGATGGTCTACTATTTTGGTTCCTTGCTTGCATGTTGGTTAAGCTGTTACTTCCAAGAGCTATTTTCTTAGCCACAATTACATCTTCTGTGCTCCTCCTGTGCAGCAACACAATGCTGTTGTTGTGTCTAAGCAGGATTTTTCTTAAAATGAAGTAAGTGGCGATGTCAAGCAGGAAAGATGTGTTCTTGACACCACTTGACATTATGTTGAACTATTTGCTTAAGCCTGGGCTTAGTTTGAGTGTGTGATCTTAACTGAGTGTAAGATCTAAAGTCTTAATGATGTTAATTATTTATTAGCATATTATTATATTTCAGTGTGTTCTGCAATGTATTACAATGAAGACAATAGCATGCATTTTCGAAATCTAATAAGTTTTTGATAAGAGCTTCTTGCTATTTGCTTCACTCTTTGGTAATGGTGCTTAGAAGTGACACCTGGTAAGTGTATGATCTGGGCAGGAACACTATCTGCTCCTTCAGCTGCCACAGCTTCGATCTGACTTTTTTTTTAGTTTCAATGAGATAAAATGTCAGTACACTCCATCAGTCAAACTCACTGTTGGTGTTTATTAGGTTGTCACTGTTTGGTTTGGTTTTACTTGGGTTTTTTTGTTGTTTCTTTGTTTTTGGGTTTTTTTTAATTAGATGGTATGTTATTCATTACTGAGTCTCATTTTATTCCTTCATAATTTATTGAAAAATACCTTTTTTAAGAGGGCTTTTGTCATACTTATATATGCAGTGACCATGTTTTCATCTCCAGTTATCCTTTGTGTTATGTTTGCAACTATGCTGTCACTTTGTTTGTATTATGCTGGATATTCTAATGTCATGTTTGTGCAATTAATTTATGATTTTCAGCTCTTCTTGTGCCTGTGGTCTTTCCAAGACTTGTAAGTGTTCTTCAGTTGCTAGTCTCTTTATTCCTTTTTGTCTGAGTTGAGGAAAGCTTTTCACGGTTTTGGTGAAAATATTTTTTGAGCCATGACTTAAACTTGTTTATTGTTGAATCCTTATGTCACATTGGTTTTATAGCTTGTTCATTTCCCTATTATTTCTCAAAATTAAGTTAACAGAAAAAAAAAGATGCTTGGCAAGTTTCCATCTTCTGTTATTTATAGAAGTTTTAGATCTTCTTGTTGGGAACACTTAAAATTATTGTAATCTATGATAATGTCATGCAGAAAATAAACCATACCATGTTAATAGTGCCTTCTTTGAATCCAAATGCTGTAGCTCTCTGAATTATGCTTTAGTTTCTTTGAAAATTGCTTTTGCTTTAGATCAGCTTCCTATTATAGTGGAAAACTTATTTTTCCCGAGTTAGATTTTTAATCATATTGCACATAAATTAACATCACCACCAGATGTTCTGAGGGGCAGATACAAGTTTCCTTCATGTATCTAGAGCATTACCGCTTTTCTGGAGACTCCTGATTATTTTGGGGTGAACATGTGGGAAGAATGGTCTTCCAGCTGTAAGCCTGATGCTAGCCACAATTTCATTAGTGCTCTACTGTTTTGATTTTGAAAATGTGTGTCCATTTTTCCTTCTCTTTATCTGTCTTGACAAAGGTCCCTCATTGCTGGCCTTAATGTTCTTGGGAATTTTGTCAGTCCAAGTTTGTAGGCAATTGTAGAATTAACCTTTGATCTCAATTTTGTGTCATCTCTTACTGTATAACATTGTAGAATTACTGTTTTCATGTAGTGTGTTTAAAACCTGGCTCAGAGCAATTGCTGTTAATTGACGTTTGGTCTATCAGCAAATTTTTCTGCTTTAGAAGTCATAATTAATGCTACTTGCTTTGAGTGCTAATCCTCTGGCCTCCTTGAATATTTTATGACTCTGTTTTTATTCTTAAATTGCTTTTTGTCTGCTCCTGGCCATTGACATGTGCTTATTACAGTGATTTTAAATTACATTAATCCAGTTATTTTACAGCAGCATTGTATTGTTGCAGTTATGGTTGATGTTCCAGAAATCTACTTTCACAGTTTGTTACACCTTAATAAAGAGCTTTTTGGAGCCCTGGCATTCCAATCAGCAATGCTTGCCAAGAAAAGTAGGTTGTTTGGTATGCGTTATTTTTACGGGGTACCTTGTTATATTTCTGTAACTTCATTTTTTAGCCCTATTTCTGGAATTCCTACTACACTGAGAAAAAAAAAATGGAAAAATAAGTAATGGTTCTGGTTTTCTACTGTATTACAAAACAACAGGGGGGACTGAATGCCAATCTATATCTGATAGTCCTCATATGTGACTAGTTAAATGATGAGCATTACAAGTCCATTATTTTTTTGTAACACGGCAAAGAAGTGTGGCTGATCGTGGTCATCGAATCACCTGAACCAACACACCAACTCAGGCATTTGTCTCACCAGTGTCATCTGAGGTGATTATCTCATTTAAGAAGGAAAGGTTGGAAAGACAGGAATTGATAGAAAACTGAAGACATTCTGTACAAATAAGTACTTTAGATACGATATGTCTTATATCTGTTCAACATATTCATCAATGACCTGGATGAAGGGGTAGAGGGTACCGTCAGCAAGTTTGCTGATGACACAAAACTGGGAGGGGTGGCTGACACACCAGAAGGCTGTTCCACCATTCAGCGAGAAGTGGACAGGCTAGAGAGCTGGGCGGAGAGGAACCTGATGAAGTTCAACAAAGGCAAGTGTAGGGTCCTGCACCTGGGGAGGAATAACCCCATGCACCAGTATAGGTTAGCGGTAGACCTGCTGGAAAGCAGCTCTGCAGAGAGGGACCTGGGCATCCTGGTGGACAACAGGATGACCATGAGGCAGCAATGTGCCCTTGTGGCCAAGAAGGCCAATGGCATCCTGGGGTGCATCAAGAGGTGTGTGGCAAGCAGGTCACAGGAGGTTATCCTCCCCCTCTGCTCTGCCCTGGTGAGGCCACATCTGGAGTCCTGTGTCCAGTTCTGGGCTCCCTAGTTCAAGAAGGACAGGGAACTGCTGGAGAGGGTACAGCAGAGGGCTACAAAGATGATTAGGGGGCTGGAACATCTTTCTTCTGAGGAAAGGCTGAGGGACTTGGGTCTTTTTAGTCTGGAGAAGAGAAGACTGAGAGGGGATCTCATCAGTGCTTACAAATACTTCACTAGTCCTTTTTCAGTGGTGCCCAGTGACAGGACAAGAGGTAACAGGCACAAACTTGACCACAGGAAGTTCCATCTAAACATGAGGAGGAACTTCTTTCCTTTGAGGGTGGCAGAGCACTGGAAGAGGCTGCCCAGAGAGGTGGTGGAGTCTCTGACTCTGGAGACGTTCAAAACTCGCCTGGACGCCGTCCTGTGCAACCTGTTCTAGGTGTCCCTGCTCTGGCAGGGGGGTTGGACTAGATGATCTCCAGAGGTCCCTTCCAGCCCTTGTGATTCTGTGATTCTGTGATTTTCTGGTTTTGGAAGAATAAAATTGTTGTGTTACGTAGTAGTTTGTTTATAGTGAATGTTTTAAAGTTACCTTCTGAACGCCTGGAAAACTGTTAAACAAATTCTTCCCAAACTGTGCTGCAGACTGGGTCTCTCTTCTGACACAGTTTTATAATAAAGTGGATGCTAATAATTCTACAATAATTTTTCACTGTTGACTAAACTGAATATTTGGATACTCTTTCTAATTAATATTTCTCAAGCAGCATAGTTAAGAAGGATTAAAAGAACAAGTAACTTGTCAAATACAGTGAGGTATAAAGACTTTAACTTCCATTCTGATATGTTACAACTCTTCTAGTCCCTAATGATGTCATATTTATGCATTTCATGAGAAGCTGTGGGAGGAAAAGAAAGATAAGTATGTTAAAATGAAATGTAAACGAAGGAAGATCAAAAGAGAGGTTTTGAGTAATCAAAATTAAATATACTGTATAACATTTTGCCCTTTTTTACAAAGGCAAGAGAGTATGAACAATGTGATTTTTCTTTTTGTTGCTTTCTTTCCAAAGGAGAATGATGAAGAGATATTGTCCCACTTTAATGTCCTATTTTGCCTGCTGGATCTGTATGCTAAGCACACTAACCTGGGACAGGCCTCTCTTTAACATATGAGTTATTCAAATTTATATAATGAGATGCACATGCCTGCAAGCTCATGTATCTATCATCTGGTCTAGCACAGAGTTAACAATCCTTCTCTTAACAATCCTGCTTCTCTAATTCCACACATTGCATTGGGAACCTGATTGAGCTCCAGGAATAAGGGGCGTAAAATGGAAGTGTACATCATAAATTCATTAGTTTCATTGGATTTACCACTTTTTTATGGTTGAGTGGGAGCAAAGCCATACCCTGACAGTTTGAAAATAAGGTAAAATGGGAGCTCAATAAAGCCTTTTTCCTCTTGGCCACCAACATTTATAGAAACCCCGTTTCTCAAGTATTTTCCATTTTGCTTGTTCATGTCTCAGATTAGGCAACTCCAATGGTGAAACAGAAATAAAAAAGTCAACATTTTAAAAGCCTGACTCCTTATGAGATACATAGGTTTATATTTTGTGGTGCTAAAATGTTCAGACCGGCCAGGTAGTTTTATTGCGTTCTTCTTGGGGACAAATAAATCAATAAGGAGAGCACTTATAAAAGCACTTCAAAGTAGGTAAGATCATAAAGAAGTGGATAGCTAGTTTTAGCATTTTATTTATTTTACAATAAACTTTTAATGGTTTCTGTCAGTTTGTTATTTTGAAAAATACCCATTTCACTCGTCTCCCTGTTTCTTGTTTTGGTTTAGTGACCTGGTTGTATGAAGAATGGAAATAAAAACTACCGATTTAACAATTTTTAAGAAGAAATGTGACTCAAAAAAGCTAAGCATGTAGCATTTGCATGTGCACACAAACAAAAAGAAATAAAAGAAGAGAACCTTGTGGGGAAAAGAACCCTTCATCTATTTTATAATAAATTATATCTTTCCTGAAAAACTTTGCAATCTGCAGCAATTAGATGGGTTAGTCACTTCTGATCTAGGGGCACCTACTGACATGATTAATTTGACTGTGTATTAGCAGTGCTAGAAAATGCACCATGAATAAGGTATACACATTCTGAGTGGTGTTGACTTAGGCTGTTTACCATTTTAATCCATTAGTAGTTGGTTTTCCTAATTATCTTGTGCATAATATTAAATACTCCAATTACTTGCTGAAATAGCTAGCTGAACATTACCTCATAAAACCTAACATATGCAGCGCCTAATGTGTGTAACTGTCTTGAAGACTGAATTGTATATATCAAGAGAAGTAGAAGTGGATATTGTATTTAAATATGGGAAGAGTAATAATAATCTGTGTGCATTCCAAACAAGTGTTCTTGCTTATGCAAAGGTAGGACAGTTGTGGTATGAGGAGCGGTAACTTCATGTGTTGCAAACCTGCTTCTTCTAGGTAGGCTCCTCAAATCTACCTATGCTGTAAGAATTTTGAAAAGATTCTCTGTGCTGTGTCTTGTCTTTCTAATTGTTTCGTATTGGATGTCAAGAAAACAAGTCTGATGTCACAGTAGAAGTCTTCATGACAAGGCAAATTAAAATGACAGCTCTGATCAGAGATTCTTGTAGAGAACCAAGGTCCTCATCAGTTTACAGGTTTTGAAAGTTTTAAGTAGTGACTGACCTGAATTCTTTTCTCTGTTCAGCAGACTCTGATACCTTTGAAGAAATAAATTTTAACAACGGAATTGTCAAGACATAGGACAGTAGTCTGTAACAGTCAAGTTTCTTGTACAGTATTGCCATTACCATAAACAAAAATATAGATTTAGTTTGCATAATTGTTTTTTAAGACTAAAAGAAGGTATTCATTGCAGGTGAAATGGGAATAGTTCATACAAAAGACCACAATTTAACTAGTACTTGTAATTAAAGAACTTTAGTATTCCCTGCCAACAACTGAACAAGCCTGTTTGAGCTGTAGAACATAGCCCTTCAAAAGCTTTTTCCTTTCAAAAATCTGTGTTCTTTCTCAAAGGTAGATAAGCATCAAGATATCTGTAAGCATAGCCTACAGACAGAATCAGTTTCTAAAATTTGGCTTGCTATGAACTTACCGGTTGCTGTATGGTTGTAGAAACAGATAGATCTCATTTAGCAATATAATATTCAAAGAAAAGACTGAGGACCATCAAGATTGTGTAAGGACTAATTTGGTCCTGATTAATGTAAATATCCTGAGATGGAGTAAATCAGCAAATTCATTGAAATCATTGTTCAGGATCTGATCTTTCTCCTTTTAGCTTTGCCATAATGCTATGACCTAACTGTTTTATGGTTTGTGTCCTACTGGATGGGATGACTTCATGGTACCTTGCTTGGACATAATGTTATTCATATAGAAGTCCAGATTCCTCCTAGTTATTTTGATTAAGTTAGCAAAAATTCTAAAGAGCAAATCATTGTTCTCAATCTTCAGTCATGTTCCATTAAAGGTTAAGGGAATCAGAACCCATGGAATGATTACTACTGAGATATTTACTCTCATGATGAAAATACCTGCAGTGCATAGAGCCACAAACAAACCAGAAATAGAAGTGACCTTTTCATTAATGTTGCCAAGGGTAACATTTCAAAACACTCACAGCAGGAATCTAAAGGATCACATATTGCATTATTGGAGAATTCAAATATTATGGTGCAGCTCCCTACAACATGAAGATAGTCTTATCGAATGAATCAGTTTCCTGTTTCTTTTTTTAAACTCTCTCTCCTTTTGCCTAGCGGCCTGCCAAGTTCTGAACACTAAAAATTACTATATCTTTTGCTGAAAATGTTTTTTTCCTGCCTTTACAATACTAGTCAGAATGAAGAGTTTACCCTAAGTTAGCCTTAATTTCCTTTGTTTGATTAGATAGCAATCACTGTTTCTTTCAATAGTACAGCCGTCAAATGTTCTTTAAACTGTGGTTTAGAAATTTCTTCAGGATGAGTTCTGATGGCATAAAAATTGGATTGTCCAAATATCTTTGCCATGTACTTCAGATTTGCATGTCCCAGGAAGAGTGCCAATGTGTGCCAGAGCTGTTTGCCAGGATGTGTTGCCTTGTATTTGAAGTAAACATGTTTTTTGGATTGGCTTATAAACAACTATTTTCAAAACTATGAATATACTCACTATTCTAAGATTATACAAAGTTTTTATCTACAGACCTGCTGCTTGCATGTATAGAATTATGATAAACTAACATGAAGAAACTGTAAAAGTCAATCTGACTGCCTTCTGGATAGGACTGATCTTTTGAAACTCTCTTTCGTCCATTAAAGAAGGAGAATATGAATAGTTAAGGAAAGAAGGTACAGGCAAAGCTCCCAGAAATGTTGGAATCTGTTCCCACCTGTTTTACATCCCTCCCTTTTTTCAGACTGAGTTGAATGGGATCACAACTGGTATTTTTTAAAAGAAAATTGTGATCAGGGATTTGATTAACAAAAGACTTGTGTTTCTGGGTGTTTTTTTCCCAGAAAAAGGAAGCCTTTACATGATACACAGACATTTTCTGGAGAACAGATGTGAGGCCTAGAGAGGTAACCCAGGAAAAAAAAGGTAGATGTGAATAGCTGCCACAAGTTCATGCCTGTGTTGCCTGTAGAGGCAGAAGCCAGCTCTTTTTCTGTCCCTAAATCTGGTCTTCCCAGTTTTGCCACATTCTGAGATGGAACTGAATAATTATGGATAAATGGCACTGGTGAGATTTGTTTGGGCTTGAGAACTAAGATCCCTTGTGAGTAGTAATCAGTTGTACATAGAAGTGTGAGTGCATGGCTTCATCATTATTATTCCAGTGACCTTTGTGTTTCTTAGTTACATAGTTGGGAGTGATTTATTTCAAAATAATTGCTGAAAATGTTGTATAGAATTTGGATAAACACAATTCATCTTGTGCTCTACCACAAAATTCTCCATTCCCTTTCAATTTACGATTTCAAATAGTTTTTGAAGTCTGACAATTAGTTTTTAATATGTATATAGTCCATGTTTTAATAAAATTATGTTTACCAATACTGTAAATATTCTGCTAATTTTTTAAAGCGGGATAGCATATACTAAGGAAATACTTTCTAAATGTCTATTACATTCTATAAAACTACATTTATGAACCAACTTTATAATTGCACCTAAGGATGAAATCAGTTTTGCTTGACAAGTTCTTTATTCCATAAAATCATGCTGACTGGCATTAAAGACAGAGTTGGTCCTTTGCTACTTAGGCTATCCTGTTTGCCGCCTTCTATTAGAACTTTCTTCATTAACATCAGAGACTGTATTTTGGGGTTTCTTTTTGTTTGGTTGGTTTTTTGTTTGGTTGGTTTTTTTGTTTTTCATTTTCATCAGAATTCATTGGTTTAATAAAACACAGTATTTTTAGTAATTAAAACTCACTGTCCAGACATCTCCTTGAACAATTATGAAGGATATTAAGGCAAATAACACAAAACAGCTGATTAACAAGTGGCTATTCCTAATGTATATGTTTAACAATCTTCTTGGTTAGTATCTGTTGAATCTGAATATTCTTTCTGTGTTGTTATTTACTATTTTATTATCTCCATGAAGAATCACAGAATCATAGAATGGTTTGGGTTGGAAGGGACCTTCAAAGATCCTCTAGTCCAGCCCTCCTGCCATGAGCAAGGACATCTTTCACTAGATCAGGTTGCTAAAAGTCCTGTCCAACCTGACCTTTAACATTTCCAGTGATGTGGCATCCACAGCTTCTTTGGGCAACCTGCACCAGTGTCTCACCACTGTCATTGTAAAAAAAATTTTCCTTACGTCCAATCTGAATCCATCCTCTTTCGGTTTAAAACGGTTGCTGTTTGTCTTGTCACTACAGGTAAAAAATCTGTTTCTGTCTTTCTTATAAACCCCCTTTACATATTGAAAGGCTGCAAAAAGGTCTCCTCAGAGCCTTCCTTCTCCAGGCTGAATAACCCCAACTCTCTCATCCTGTCTTCATAGGGGAGGTGCTCCAGCCCTCTGATCATTTTTGTCGCCGTCCTCTGGACTTGCTCCAACAGGTCCATATCTTTCTTGTGCTGGGGACCCCAGAGCTGGATGCAGAACTGCAGGTGGGGTCTCACCAGAGCAGAGTAGAGGGGCAGAATCACCTTCCTCGACCTGCTGTCCACGCTTCTTTTGATGCAGCCCAGGATATGGTTGGCGTTCTGGGCTGCAAGAGCACATTGCCAGCTCATGTCCAATTTTTCATCCACGAATATCCCCAAGTCCTTCTCTGAAGGGCTGCAGTAGCAAAGAAAGCCTAAAGGATGCTGGATTGCATCAACAAGGGCATCACCAGCAGAGGTAAAGAAGTCATTACCCACTCTACTCAGCATCTGTCAGGCCACACCTGGAATACTGTGTTCCGTTTTGGTCCCTGCTGTGCAAAAAAGATGTGGACAGGCTGGAGAGGGTCCAGAGAAGGGCCACAAAGATGATCAAAGGACTGGGAAGCCTGCCATATGAGGAAAGGCTGAGAGGACTGGCTTTGTTCAGCCTTGAGAAAAGAAGGCTTAGGGGAGGCCTTATCACCACATCCCAGTATTTAAAGGGTGGCTACAAAGAAGATGGACACTCCCTTTTTAGAAGGAGTCACATCGAAAAGATGAGGGGTAATGAGTACAAGTTACTCGTGGGGACATCCAAATTGGACACAGAGGAAAATTTTTCACCATGAGAACAATCAGCCACTGGAATAATCTCCCCAGGGAAGTGGTGGATTCGCCATCATTGGACAATTTTAAGATTCATCTAGACAGGGTGCTGGGCCACCTTTTCTAGACTGTGCTTTTGCCAAGAAAGTTTGGACCAGATGATCTTTGAGGTTCCCTCCAACCTGGTATTCTATGAGTCACTCAATTCATCCCCCAGTTTGTATTGATATTGGGGATTGCCTGGATCCAGGTGAAGAACCTTGCATTTGGCCTCGTTGAACTTCATGAGGTTCATATGGTTCTACTCCTCAAGACTGTCAAGGTCCTTCTGGTTGGCATCCCTTCCCTCAAGTGTATCAGCTGCACCACTCAGCTTGGTATCATCTGCAAACTTGCTGAGGATGCACTCAAATGTAATAATGGATATATTCTATAATTAGAATTTCTCATTACCAATACACTTTAAATATCTTTCTTTTCCCTCAAACCCTACGTTAGATTCTTTTTTTCATATTTTATTTTGCTGCAATTCATGTTTTCATAATTGGGCACTTTGTGAAGCATCTTCAGAAAACCAATAGTTGTCTGATTATTTTTCTCAAAGCATTATGGACCTGTTCAGTAAATATTTTCAGTAAATATTCTTTAAACCTGTTCGGTAAATATTTTCAGTTCTTAAATTTAATCCATTTGTCAAGCATATTACAATGACCAACATTCTTTCCCAATCAGACGTTTTGCACATCAAATCCAAAGTATAAAATCAAAGTTACATGAAACCTTGATTGTATTTCCTATCAATCACTCAAACTGATTACAGATTCGTTATTATATAAGGCCAGTCATTTTGTAGTCTAGAGTAAAAATGTGACTTGTATATATGTAAATTCAAGTATGAATGAATGGTATTCTTCATCAGGAAGTCAATACCGGTGAAGTGTAAACCTTCAGTATCTGTTTTGAATTTACATAGTTTGAAACCATGCCACCTCCTCTTCCCGTTTAAGAGTAGGTAATTTGTGCCAGCATTATGTGACGGCATTAATCAGCAGAGCAAATTTAACACCAAAGTGGTAATGAAATACCAAACACCCCTAAAATACTGGAATAAAAAGGTAAGTTTTATCTCAGATTGACTTTTGCCTTATCTAAGTGATTTTATTTTACTTTATAATGAGCTTTAATCTCATCTGATATTTAAAATAAATAGTAGAATACCATAAAGTAGCTGTTATCACAATAGAAATGCAAACTTGAGAGTGTGATAAGAAATGTATCATAATTATTATGCTACAGTAACATAAGCTTGACTTTTAGAATTCACAATTTTTTAAGGTTCTTAGGTGATACCCTGGTTTAACAACAAGCATTAGTGAAACATCTCCATTGATTTAATAAATAAGAAGTAAGGCCTGTACCAAGTTGACATCCTTTATACTTAGCTGACATTTTTGATAGGGACTGAAAGAAAGAACTTTTCAGAATCTCCATGGATAAATGGCAGAGAAAGAGAATAAGAAACTGTAATGATTTCCTTTGCTTCACTCTTAATCTGACAAGTAACACATTCTGGCAGCTTCCTCAAGGATGTACTTGAAGCAAGAAAATTTACGTTGTATCAGGTGCTGTGCATAAAAAAAGTTGACCGAATTCCCTTTAGCTTTATAGCTATACTTTTTTTCTTGTAAAGAAAACAAACCAATTTTAATTGCGTGCATTAGCATGTCTCTATTCTTACTATATTTTATATTTCTAAAGGGTTGTCATATTTACTGAGGGAGCTGGTGGAAGTGCTCACCAAGCCACTTTCCATCATTTATCAGCAGTTCTGGCTAACCAGGGAGGTCTCAGTGGACTGGAGGTTAGCAAATGTGACACCCATCCACAAGAAGGGCCGGAAGGAGGATCTAGAGAACTACAGGCCTGTCAGACTGACCTTGGTGCCAGGGAGGGTTATGGAGAAGATCATCCTGAGTGCCATTATGCGGCACATGCAGGACAACCAGGTGATCAGGCCCAGTCAGCATGCGTTCATGAAAGGCAGGTCCTGCTTGACTAACCTGATCTCCTTCTATGACAAGGTGACCCAGCATCCCTTTTCCAAGGTTGTAGCAAGGTGGGTGTCAGTGTCTTCTCCCAAGTAACGAGCGATAGGAGAAGAGGAAGTGGTCTCAAGTTACACCAGGGGAGGTTTAGATTGGATATTAGGAACAATTTCTTCACTGAAAGGGTTATCAAACATTGGAACAGGATGCCCAGGGAAGTGGTGGAATCGCCATCGCTGGAGGTATTTAAAAGATGGGTAGACATGGTGCTGAGGGACATAGTCTTGGCAGTGTTAGGTTAATGGTTGGACTCAATGATCTTAAAGGTCCCTTCCAACCTAGGCGATTCTATGATTCTATGATTTATCACTTCATTAAAATGTCAAGATCATTGCTTAAAATAGAAAGGGAACCTGAATGATTGATTCAGGCATCCAGTGCTGAACAGGCTTCTGCTAGATACAGATTTTACAGTCTTTGCTTAAATCTATCTACGGTAGCTGAGATGGAGCATGCCCAGTCAACATTTCCTAGCCTTTACCAAATCAGAAGAGAATTAAGATACATTCCTCACTTTTCCTGATGTCCTTCTTTTCCTTGGGCATTGGCTGGAGCAGAAATTTATGATGGAAACCTTTCGTAAAGAATGGGATTGCATTTTATAAATTGCAAAGTGAGGATGCAGTGAGGACATACTGTATTCCCCCCCTGAGACTGTGGTTGGTCTTCAGGAGAGGCCTTGGATCGATGCTATAAACAGCCCAGTGTCCTGCATACCTTAGGCCTGTGGCACAGGTGTTATGTCTGCATGGACCTTGGAGACATGTCGTAGTCTTGTCTCTAGGTCTTTCTCTGGCTGGGTCTGCTGCTTTTTCTGACTGGACTTTCCAGATGAACCTGGACAACATTTAGTGCTTGATCGTGTCTGAAGTGCACTGCATTGGTGAAGAAAACTCTTCTTATCACCACGTGGCCCTGCTCAGATCTTGTGGGATGATGTCCTGGTCAGTGAGAGCACAGCTCTGACCCTTAGCTCCTGGGTTGCTCTCCTTAACAGAGCAGCCCCTCTCTTTCTTCCCTGTGCTACCACTATCCACCAAATCCATACCTGGGGGGCAGATGTCTACACCACAGCTAGTGCTTAAGCAATATAAAGTGCTTGTAACAGAGCTCTGTTAGTCTGCAGCATTAGTGCACAGAGCAAAGTTATAAGATACAAAAAGAAAATGGATCTTCCATGGAAAGGTAGTGTCCTTCACGGTTGAGATTCAAGACAGAAAAGAAATTGGATGGATATGTTTGATATTTGATTATTGAGATATTTGATTTCTACAGTTAGGTGTAGTTGTCCATGCCACTGTGTTGACTAATAACAGTTAGGTTCTCTCCACCTATACAAAAGAAACCCACTGAAGAGATCTAGGTGTTGGTGTAATTACCATTATTTTCTTATTTCTAGCACACCAGTGGTGTCCAGAATCCCTTGTCAGGGTCACAGAATCACAGAATCACAGAATCACAGAATCACAGGGATTGGAAGGGACCTCTGGAGATCATCTAGTCCAACCCCCCTGCCAGAGCAGGGTCACCTACAGCAGGTTGCACAGGACGGCATCCAGGCGAGTTTTGAATGTCTCCAGAGAAGGAGACTCCACCACCTCTCTGGGCAGCCTGTTCCAGTGCTCTGCCACCCTCAAAGGAAAGAAGTTCCTCCTCATGTTTAGGTGGAATGTCCTATGGTCAAGTTTGTGCCTGTTACCTCTTGACCTATCACTGGGTACCACTGCAAAAAGACTGGTGCCATCCTCCCGGCACCTTCCCTTTGAGTATTTGTAAGCATTGATGAGATCCCCTCTCAGTCTTCTCTTCTCCAGACTAAAAGGACCCAAGTCCCTCAGCCTTTCCTCATAAGATGTTCCAGCCCCCTAATCATCTTCATAGCCCTCTGCTGTACCCTCTCCCTGTCCTTCTTGAACTGGGGAGCCCAGAACTCCAGTACTGGACACAGTACTCCAGCTGTGGCCTCACCAGGGCAGAGTAGAGGGAGAGGAGAACCTCCTGTGACCTGCTTGCCACACTCTTCTTGATGCAACCCAGGATGCCATTGGCCTTCTTGGCCACAAGGGCACGTTGCTGGCTCATGGTCATCCTGTTGTCCACCAGGACTCCCAGGTCCCTCTCTGCAGAGCTGCTTTCCAGCAGGTCAGCCCCTAACCTGTACTGGTGCATGGGGTTATTCCGCCCCCAGTGCAGGACCCTACGCTTGCCCTTGTTGAACTTCATGAGGTTTCTCTCTGCCCAGCTCTCCAGCCTGTCCAGGTCATGCTGAATGGCAGCATGAACATGCAGTCACAAACATGAAGTTCGGGGCACAGATATGGAAATGCTCTGTGTATCAAAGAGTTTATCATCTGTATATAGAAGGTACAGAAGTGTCCAGTGTGTAAAGAATGAAAGCTATGTCCTCAAGGTCATCTCAGATTAATGTCAGGTGAAAAGAAACTACAGAATTCATTAAAGTTGTGCTTTATCTGTTGGGCCGCGTTGCTTCACTTGGAAATGCATTGGCAGTATAGTATGACAATACTGTGGGAAAGAAGGAAATGAAGTTATTCAGCTACTGGATACTTTAAAAGCATTTGAAATATATTAGTGACAGAATTGCGTTTAAAAGCATCAGTTTCTGTTTTACCTGCAGCATGTGCACATTCAGTGCTTGTCTGCCTGGATAATTAAAGAAGTGTTAATGGTACCAATTAAGAAGTGAGAATGTGATTTATTGCTCTTTGTTACTTTCCAGGTCAGAGGAGATGCAATAGGAAAATACATATCCAGCAATCTAAAGACAGTTTAAACTGAAATAGTTCTTTGCAATTTAGGCATTTAATTAAAAGCTTTAAAGTTTAATTAAAAAGTTAAATCATTTGTCTATTTCTGCGGAAAAACCCAGAGCTTTTGTGTTTGGATCAATTATATAACATAAAGCACAGTGAGATAAGTATACTATTTTCTGGTCTGAAGTTATAGCATTTTTCATGCATAACAGCACAACACATAAAAATGTATTCAGGGTACTAGAGGCAAATAGATATATTGTTCTATTAAGCACAGTGTGAGAGTAAGTTTTAATCTAAAAGGATATTTTTTCTTTATTTTTTGGGATGGTACAAAGACAAAAAGCCTTTTTTAACATAGTGCAGATAACGAAGAGGAAAAACTAAGTCTTCTCTATTATACTTTAGACTTTAAAAATTACAACATTTTGCATTCGTATAGTAGTAATAAACTCAGCCAAACATCAGAGAAGAATACTAAAGAATGTGTCAGTGGGAATTGTTTAATTAGCAGTGTTTTTGAGGTTGTATTTTAAACAATATTTAGCAGTAGGATATAAAACTCAGCAATACATGATTTGATCTCATAACTTACACCAACCTTTTCAAAAGGGCTGGCAAATAGAGTAACAGACTTGTGAATGTTTCAGAAATTCAAAAATGCTCAGAACAGTTGGGAGTAGAAGTAAATAAACTGTGTCTAGAAGTAAGTAAATGCCTGCTCAACACTCCCTTTTGAAAATAACAGGAGCTGCTAAATATTATTAAAAATAATTCTGTTCTGTAGATATATAAATAAGAACAAAGTTCTTATAAACTTTTTTTTTTTTTTCCTGTGTCAATGAGGAGCTGTTCGTTTTGATAAATACCCTTTCTCTGGAGTATCTCCCAAGTTAGATCAAATTGTCAGTTAACTATTTTAAACTACTCAGACTAGCACTCTCCAAGACAGTTCTGATGGGACTAGTCCAAAGTGTAGACAGAAACTGGAGTGGATCCCTGCACAGATGCATGGTGAACTCCTTGCATTAGAAAAATACAAGTTCAGTGGACTGACAAACGTTATCCCACATATTGTTATCCCCAATGCCATGTTCAGTTCTGGGCTCATGGTTCAAAAGGGATGTGAAGAACCTGGAGAGACTTCGCAGTAGTATCAAGATGGCTTGTGCCTAGAGCACTGAGCACCTCTGATGAAAAGAGGGTGCAGGATCTGTACCCCTTTACTGTGGTGAAAAGGCGGCTTGAAAGCAATCTAATATTGACCTACCACTACTGGAGGTGTAGCTACAAGGATGACAGAGAAAAATTTTTCTTGGTTGTGCCAGATGATGTAACAAACTGAAATGGCTATAAATTATGGTTTAAGAAGTTCAGAATGAACTTCAGGGTAGAAAAAAATCTCTAGGAGATTGATGGGGCAGTGGAACAGGTGAGCCTAAACTCGCTGATGCCACCTGGTCTCTTAACCTGAGCAGTGTAGATAAAACACCTGACAGAGTGCCTAGTCATTGAAATAATGTGTGCTAGGGACCACTCCTGGTGGAAAGCATGGACATGACTGATACAGATTTAGTTCCTTCTGCTCTGTGTAATCCTCCAGTACTATCCCATCAGGCTGTATGTTCCTAGATTGTCTTGCTGCCTCATGCCATACTCCGTTGTAATCAATACATAGCCTCACTTTTATCTTATAGAAACATTATTTGATCAATTGTCACACAACCTTCACATAATTTCAGACGTTTTGAATTGACACCCTGCCACCCACCCCTCAACAATAAAAATAATGCCTTATGGTCACAGGGACTCCACAAGGGGTTCAGAGGAGACCTAGAGTCAAATGTTATGTAGCCAGGCTGTGCCGCTGGCAGGGTCAGAGATCAGTCCCTAACCCTCTTTTGGTTATGAGGATATACATCATCACTGCTAAGATTCTGGAATGCTGTCCTAAAGATTTACGTCTAATTCCTGCTGTTTCCACAGTCTTTTCTACATGGTACTAGAAGTTACTTCATCCACTTTACTTGCATTCTTTATTTTCTGGCTGCCCAGCCAGAGTACCTTAGGACTATTTGAAAAAACTATCATACCTGAAAATAGCCAGCTGTTTCTTGAGCATCTTAAACTCAGCCTAATGTGTTGCTTGCTAATAGAGAAGGCATGTGATAAGGTTCCCAAAGTAGAGCCTTCTTCATTTGTCTGTGCCAAATTTCTCCATTTATAAAATAGGATAATTCTCTTTTACCCTCTTCAAATACCATTATGAAAATGTAGTTTTACTAATAAAGAACTCTGTGTAGTATCAAGAACTGTAAAAGCATTTGACAATAAATAATTTTTTTTTTCAGAGCAAGGCTTGAATCATCTACAGTAATATGGCAAGGCAGTATATATACACAAATTATTCAAGAACAATTCATTAAGTAATTACTGATAAAGGTTGAGAGAAAAAAAGTGCTGTATGGAAGTCTGTGCCAAAATAATGCATGTACATAAATTGGCTAAATTAGGACTGCTAACAACAACATTAATTGTGGCATACCCTAAGTTTTAAATAAAGATTGTTAGCCATTATAACATTTACAAATGTAGTTTTGAAAACATAAAAAATATGTGCGTCCTACTTTTGTTGGAGAATAGGACACGTATTTTTCCATGGTCTTTATTTTTTTGTATTGCTCAGGCTCAGTGTAGAAGAAACATCATATAAATTGCCTTGAGTGTGCATACCTTAACTTGTGGAATATAATTATTAGGCTGTACTTCAAAAGAATGATAGTCCTACACTAGTGGAAATAAAGGGTAGAGTAATCAATGCTGATAATGACTTTTATATGCAAAAGAATAGAATCTACTATTGTTGACTCTGAAATGCCATGAATAGACTGTGAAATGTGTATCGCAGGTGTTATGACAATAGTTCTTGTATCTGAAGGTAGTTGTAAAAATCTGAAACAAGTCCTACTATGTGTAAACTATAAGAATGAGATTGGATTTATATAGCAGTTCAAGAGTGCATACATTTTCTAGACGTTATAATGGTAACATGTATGAGGTAAAAATGAATCACCTGCTTAATTTTATCTACTGTCAACATCAAGATTAAAGGGTTATTTTAAAATATTCATCTTCCCTGTAAAATCTGTGACTAAAGGACTGGAGTTATGTTTTATATATGCCTAATCCTAATTTCTCTGCCTTTTTCAAGCAGGTTAATTATATTCATGGACCTTTGTCACATTATTCACTCGGAAGCCTTGATTATGCATTACACATCAGCATTTCATAACTCTACATCCAAGATAAGCACTGTACTCAAATGTGAGATGACATTATTAAGTCTTAAAGCTCTAAAAATACACGTGAATCATAGCATGAGGATTTTCTTAGTTAGAAATAACTTATCCAGCATTGAGGTAGACTTTGATTGTGTTCTATTGCATAGTTAAAAAATTGTTTTGCATAAAGGGTGCTCAGTGCAGAGCTGATAATGAAAACAATGCTGGGGATATCAATATAGAGATTATTTTTGCAGGACTTAAATTTAAGAGAACCTTTGTCAATTTATCACCTAACAATAACCCATGCTAAATGTGTTTGGACACAATCATATAGAGCATTCTATAAGTCAAACACTTTTTTTGTCTGTGTGGCATTCCACAGAGTTTAGAGTATAGACAAATTTAGTCCAGGGAAGTTGAGAGTTCCTTTCTGTTAGATAACAGCTAGACAAAAAATGACTGTGCCTGGATCTCTGTGTAGAAAATAGGCTGCCAGTTTTCCCATTCCATATAACAGTTTATGGACTTGTCAGGCTATATGCTAAGTGCTGGGGGGAAAAAAAAGCTGGTGTGCAATAAGCAACTCACTGAACTTCTGGCTACCAGATCAGACACAGTAGTTTCTTTACTGTCATCATCTGTGTGAAATTTTAGTGGTTCATCATCTTTGTTGATCTCATGCCTTTATGTTCAGATAGTAGTATGGATATATTTCTCCAATTTCTCCTCTAAAGAGCAGAAGCCTTGAACTCTGCTTCTGCACCAAAAAATGTCAGAAATGCGTGGATATTGGCACTTTAACCTATTTATTCCAGGAATAGTTTACCTACTGTTCAATATTATATTGATTGCTCCAAAGTTAAAACGTGCTTATTGAACTTTAACATGGAATTCAAGATTAGCTTTGTAATGGATGCCCCTTTATTGGATGTAAATGGCAAGCAATTAATGTAAGACTGTGGTACTAGTGCTGTCATATTGTGGGGTTACCAGCTCAGTAGCCCACACTAAAACACTCCAAATCCAAGACGTATCTAATCTGTCTGGTTAGCATTTTTCTCTTGGTTATTATCTTCTGCCACATCTTTATTGTTTACTTTTAAGGGCTGATTCCTTTACCCACATGCTAAGTACCTTCAAATTCCAACATTACCTGTATTTTCAATTAATGTCATACATTCTAATGAACCTGTAACTGGATGTTCCCATGTCTGCAATGCTACAGGTGTCTTGTATGGACCTTCATTAGCCCTTTGGTGGCAAGAGAAGTCCTACTCAGTGGCCAGTTGTTTATCTACTGGTGAAGTTACTCGTGTCCATCATTGTTTCCACTGCACAGTCCCAATAGTTAGACTGCTTTTCTAGCAGGAATGCTACTGTCGTTGTCTGCAGCTGGGACTCAGGCTTTTCACTATGAAAGCAATAGACATTGAACCTGGTCTAGAAGTAGATGCCAAATAGAGAGAAGTACCTAAGTCAAGCAGACTGGATTACCTCCTACTGGTTTTCAGAAAAATCTTTAGATTCTCTGCATTATCACTGAAGCTAATTTCAGTAGACTGCATTACCCCTCAGGGGCAAAGGTGTTAAAATTTTCATTTAAAAAAGCACCTAAGTTAGAATGAAAGCCATACAAATGCTCTTTTTCTAGCCAAATCCAATATATACAATCATTATTAGCATATAGTAGAGTAGCATATCTTCTTATTAAAACAGAAATGAGAAATAACTTCCTTTTGGAAAGATAAGCTCCAGGGTTTACATGCATCTTGTGAATTGCTTGTTGTTGTTGGTGGTATTTGCTTTTTTTCTGCATTGTGACTCACAGTTAGAATAAATATATGTTTTTCATGCTGTGTTCTTGATTGCACACTCAGCTTCCTAATAGTAGATGGTATACCAAGATAATAATGGTATTGTACCAACACTCTAACATATTCTGTGTAGGTGCAATTAACCATCTACGCAGATGGGCTATCAAATTGCTGGTCTGCATGACTTGTATAATCAGGTGTCTTCTAGGCTAACATAGCCTTAGCTCAGGTTAACAGTGACAAAGCAATCTTCTTAGCCATTGGGTTTCATAACAATGTCTGGGCATGTGGAGCAAACAGTAAAACAGGTTGTGTTATTAAGGGCTGGAACAGCATGAAAGGAAGAATATAGCGGGTTTCAGGGAACTGTAGGACAAATTACGGGAAGTTCTTTTGTGCACCCAACACTTAGGATGCCTACAGGAGGTGACAAGATAGACAAAGGATGGTAGGATGGGTAAAAGCAGATAAGAGAAACATGCCTTTGTCCTTGCTGATATTAGTGTTCCCAGTAACTGGCCTATCTCTTTCATATTTCACAGGATGAAAGAGATGATTAAAATGCATGAAATTTCTCCTATCTTGGTTTCAAACAAGCACTCAAATAAAGGAATTGTGCCATTTGTATATGTTTCTTGGCCTTATGTTGTTGGTTGTGCAAGTTTCTTTGCTGTATTTTGAGAGCCATTTTTGAAAGCTGATGCATGTAGTCATGATCAGTCTGTTAAACTGTATTTTGACGTAAATAGAAAAAATCACAAAGGGAACAAATTTGAAAGACTTTTTTTCTTCTTGAATTTTGAATTCATAACTTTTCCCTCATAACATTTTGGTGACAGGGAAATGAAGGTAAGATTTAAGAATTTATTGGCAAACATAAATAAGAACAGCAAAGAGTCTGCAAACAAACTGAGTAGAGCATTCAGTGCTAAGCTTAACTGGTAAATTAGTGGCAGTGGCAGTAACAGCAGAAAATCATTGCTCTGTGCCACAATGAACTGAAGTATTAGTTACCCTTAATATGTTTACCACTTCTTAAGTACACCTGGTGTAGAGAAAGAAAGTTCTGTAATGGATAGTTTTCTCAAGAATTCAGTAATTGTTTGATACAGAAAATTTTGTTACGGTTTTTCCTGTGAAATTACCAATACTACTACATGCTAGAGTTAGAATACCAGGTTTGATGGATCATTTCTTTAATTCACCATACTACTGCTTCTGCTCTTTCTGAAGGTCTACACATCTTTGTTACATCTGTAAATCATTTAATAAATCTTAAGGCTTCATTTTTTACCCTCAAGAACATGCATGAATTTTTTATATCAAGTTCAACCTCAAACACTCTATACAGATGTTACATAGTTACTTCAAGCTGCAATGTGTTTTCATATCCCTGAGGTATAAAGTGAAAAATTCAGACTCTGCAGTTCTCTTTCTTTTCAAGAGCGAACTTCTCACCACCATCTTCCTGGACTTTGTGTCCATGAATAAGGTCATTTAAGCTAGAGTGTTAGCAGAATACATTTAACAGGAGGTGTCCTGATAGATTTCATTGGTTTTTTGTGTTCAAAAGTTGTGACTCAGTAAGCTTCTTGTGACTGTGTCTGTAGTAGCTATTTTATCCTGAATTTTTCCTTTTTAATTAAAATAATGAAACAGAATCACAAATAATGCTTTAAGTAAGAGTTTTAAAATGTATATACACATATATTGTAATACTTTACTAATAATTCTAATCAAGAATACATTGGGATTTCAATCCGATGGAAATATATATCACTCTTCAGTATTACTTCTCTGTTTTCTGTTATACCAGATAAAGAGTAACAGCAGCCTTTGTTAGACAGGAGAGAATAGGAATGCAGTATTGCATCCTGACCCCAAAATAGACCTTAATATTTCTTTAATATTAATGAAAGCAAATAGCCTCGTGAATACTTTTGCTTAGGTATTCCTAGGAAACCCCAATAAGGTTTAATGTCGTTTAACCCCAGTAGGCAGCTAAGCCCCACACAGCCACCAGCTCACACTCCCCCCATGGGATGGGGGAGAGAATCAGAAAGGCAAAAGTGAGAAACTCATGGGATGAGATAAAGACAGTTAAATAAGTAAAGTAAAAGCCACGCATGCAAGCAAAGCAAAACAAGGAATTCAATCCCTACTTCCCATCGGCAGGCAGGGGCTCAGCCATCTCCAGGAAATAAGGCCTCCATCACGCATAATGGTTACTTGGGAAAAAGAAATGCCATCACTCCAAATGTCCTCCCTTCCTTCTTCTTCCCCCAGCTTTTAATTACAGAGCATGACATCCCATGGTATGGGACATCCCTTTGGTCAGTCGGGGTCAGCTGTCCCAGCTGTGTCCCCTCCCAGCTCCTTGTGCACCCCTAGACTACTCACTGGGGGGATGGTGTGAGGAGCAGAAAAGGCCTTGGCCCTGTGTAAGCACTGCTCAGCAATAACGAAGACAACCCTGTGTCATCAACAGTTCTCATCACAAATCCAAAATGTAGCACCAACAAGTTGCTGTGAAGAAATTAACTCCATCCCAGCCAAAACTGGTACAATTCTGCTTATAAGAAATAGCTAAATACCTCTTCCTCACCTCTGGCCACAGCTCGCTGTCTTTCTTTCCCGATGCTATTCTTTGTAACATGCAGATGATGGATGCCTTCTTCTGTAACGCTGCTAACGGGTCAGGCAGTGCCTCATGGCCTCCTTGAGGGGCCTGGCCAGTCAGGAGATGATAGTCTTTGCTAGATGGAGATAAAGTGTTAAGCCTGTAGTGTGTACTGTGCTTTGTACTTTTAAAGTTCTTCTGAGGAAGAACCTGTGTTCAGCTGGGGTGTATGTACAATGCTCAGCATAAGCAGCCGTATTACTGTTAGGCTTCTTAACTATGGTATAGATTGTAATCATTACATATAAATCGGCCTCACAACTTCCGCTCTTCCTGGAAAAACACATCATCTGCAGCCTGTTCTGGAATGACTTCTTCCTTCTCCTTCCTGATTTCTCTGAAAATATTAAGGATTCCCTTTCAAATTATCTGGAGGGAAAAAAAAAAAAAAAGGATTGTCTATTACAACAGTTAACAGCCCAGTTCCCAGGGAAACCTATGATTGTGTGTCTGACAGGTGCTAAGCTTCTCTTTCCACGTTTATAATGCAATGGTTGATGGGGAGAATTGTGTTCATAATGGTTGATTCACTGTTTATACTTTTTTTACAAAATTCAGCAGTCGTTCTAGGAAAGCATAATTGTTAAAAAAAGTGCTTAAACACCTGATTAACATTAAATTATACCTTTGCCTCTTGAAGTTGTTGAAGAAAAAATTAAAAGTCTTGATAGCCTATGAATACATAGGGGAAAAAAGAGATTTCTGTCAGTATTAGTCTCTTTAATCTGTAAACTAGGAGTGTAACAAAATCCCACAGCTGGAAGCCAGGTACAGACAAATCCTGGTTTGAGAAGAGTAAGGATGATTAATCATTGAAACACCTAGGGATGACGGAGTGCTCTGCCACTTGTAATCTTCAGATCAATATTGGGTATCTTTCTAAAACAAAAGCTTTAGTTTAGGTGAAAACTCTGGGCTTGATGCAAGAAATGCAGTAGTGGTCAGGCTATTTTGCATTTTCCTATTTTCCTTAATTTTATGAATTGAAAGGATGTAACCAAAGCTAAATGGGTGCTTAGGTGTCTTTTTTGGGGGGGATATAGAAGGAGGTAAGCATAAATGTTTGAGCAGTTCTTCTGAATAAAGTCTTGTTCTTCTGGTATGGACATATAATTGTCTTTATGCTGTTGTACAATTGTCAAGATAACCTTTTGAATCATGTATTGATGCTGACACTACTGTCAGCAGTAGTCGAATGAATTTTCCTTTTGACTTTAGTAACTATGCTGTTTTGCTTCTCAGACACAGGGACTGAAGCTGTAGCTAGTTTTATTGCAAGAGAACCATGCTCAGATGTGATTTCAGTAAAGCTTAGCAGCATAGTCTTTCCATCTTTTACTAAGTTGTTTACTCCTTTCAATATTTTACCATTCATTTTTTAATTATATATTGAACAGAATGTATCAGACAGCTAGAAACTCACATCGACTACTTCCTTTTTTAAAATTTCTTTTATTTCTCAATACTCTGTACCTTTGTTTTGCATCAGAGCAACTGTTTTGTTTTTCTTCTCCTTTCAACACTGGATTTGTCTGCGACTAACACAACATAATGTGTCTACATTGGAATTCTCTGATATTCTTTGCAACCTGTTAATAGGATCTGCAAAGTTTGGTTGTTCTTATCTTTTGTGCCAGTGACGCTCATTTCAAAGACAGTAATATTTGCTCTTCATTTATTGCAAACACAGAAACATTTTTTGTAAACCAGGTTTAGAAGGGAGGAATACAGCTGCACTGCAGTGGTCTTATGATCAAATTGAATGATGAGGAAGGAAAGAAGTAACTGAAGTTACTAAGAAATAGTCATAGAAAAGAGAGAGACAGGAATCTGGGGGAAAAAAAAAAAAGAAAAGAAACAAGACACTGACAGCAAAATTGGGTAGTAAATGAGACACCTGGAAATGGAAAAGACCTGTCAATACCATAGCATTTCATTCCTCTGCTTGTAATGTGATATTTTTCTGAATATATAACCTAATATCCTCTCCAATATAATTTTAAACATAAAATTATGCTTCTATCTTTTACTGAAAATATTTGTACATTATGCCCTAAATATAGGAGTAATTTTTACCATTTAATGACCTGCATGATGTTTATAAACCATTTCATAACAGGATTCATAACAGGAGTGTTTCTTGGTTGCAATCATCCTGTAGCAATTCTTCTCACAGCACCTCCATCTTTATGTCAACATGAAGCCAAACACAGAGAAAAAGATGGCTATGAAAGCTGCTCTGAACTAGGTGTGGTCCACTAAATCACATGTTTTGAACTGAACTCTACTTTTGTATATGTCTGCCTGTTCCTCATCTGTAAAATGAGGTAACAGTATTGTCCGAGCTCATAAAATGAACATAGGTACATGAAAGACTGTTACAGGCTCAGATGTAGCAATAATGAGAGCCAGATGCATGGGTAGGCTCTGATTGTATGGACATGTGCGCTTGTATAGAGTCAGAGGATGCCCGGTATGTTAGTGATTTAATGGGATGCGCCTGAGTGCACGGCTGCCTTTGGACATCAGCTCTGAACCCATCATGGTGACAGTTCGATGACAGAATTCAGGCACTGAAATACTCCAAGGAAGAAACAAGCTGCTTTGGGTGATCTCTGTAGATAGTCAGCCTTTGCAGGGCTTTCCCTTTTTTTAGCTATTTGCATTTACAGTGAAAGTTACTAAATATACTAAAAATATGAATTTGAGAGTTTAAGAAGATTATAAGTTTTCTATCCTTTTTGTATCAGTTTGTTGCAAATGAATTATGAATTCATTACAATTTAATTTTATACAAGCTTCTAAACATTTGAGTGTTGATGCTTGCGGTAAAGCCTTTTGTTTGTGATATTCATGAAGTTACAGTACTCCTGCAGAAAGTCACACTTTTACTGCTAAACAGTGTGAAAGTATCATTTTAAAGGACGTTTTAGAAATACAGAGAACAAATTTACACAAAAATTTTGCTTATAAAGTAAATTGTTGTAACTCCACTCGAAAGAAAGTTCTTGGGGGGAAAGAAAGCCCGTACTTTGATTATACTGATGATTTAATGTTTACTGTCTCCTATCCTACTTTTCTAGTGCTAAAACTGATGAGAAAATAGTTTTAGTTTAACTTATAGCAGCCCGTTCCATTCTAAGAGTATTTGCATGTTACTACCCTGAACATCAGTATACGAAGGACAGAACAGAAAGACTTTCCCTTTCCCTTTGCTGAAAGGCATGTTGTTTGAATAATCCTAGATCACATTCATAGACTGTTTGTAACATTATGTATTATTCTATAATAAGTTTGGTGGAAGATTCATGAGAAATATTCCCAAGTCACTTAAAATTATTTGAGAATCTGAAAGTGTGTTATACTTGATTTATCTATGAACAGTGAAAAGCGTTTATTGAAGCTGGTAATACTCAAGTTCAGTGTTAGGAATTCATCACTCATACATGACCCAAGGAACCAGCCTAATTTTAAGGGAGTAAGCACTAGCATGGCCCATTTATTTCAGCTGTAGTAACTCTTAAACTAAGGGCAAAGATCTACTAACATGAATTAGCTTCCATTAGGAAGCTACACTATACATTACTGATGCTCTGATTTTATCTGAATGTCAAACACCAGATCTTCACCTCCTTTTCACCTTTAACTTCTTCTTTTGCTATTTGATCACAAATCATTTGTTCGTTTCCTTGCAGAGGAAATCCTATTATCTTTCACTTGAGTTATAATTTTCACAAATGGCTAGTGAAGCCTGAAGTAAGGTATTGTTTCTGGAGGAAGAGTCACAGGGTGGGGTTCATATGACTAAGCTCAACACAAACATTTAGACAACTAAAGTCTGAACATCTGTATCTGAATTTGTTGTCCAGACACTACATTCAAAAGAAGGAAATAAGCACCTTTAAAGAGACCGGGCTAATTTTATTCATCTTCTGTAGCAGGAGATCATATCCTCCTCTTTTTTTTTTTTTCTCCATTGACTGTAAAAGGAGTCTAGAAAATTATCTCTATAGCTTTCAGTGTCTACAATACGGAAGTACAAAGTTTGGTGTTTTTGCGAAATGCAGCTTTCAGATGCATATACTTTATTACAGAAAGGGTTTTAAAATTACATCTTTATAGATGATAATACTGTTTGATAGTGTTTTGTAACCAAAGAAAATTATGAATATTCTTCAGTTTCTTGCTATGTTATTAAATAAATATTGTGGTATTTTGGGTTAAATAGCATCTCCTTACCTAAATATTGTTCTAGCTCTGAGTTATGTCTTTGCTAATTTTTCTAAGTAATGAGAATCGAGAGCTTAGGAGGGCAGAGCAGGAAAATTCACAAACATTATTTTTAAGAATAAACAGAAAGAAGAGGGCATAGTATCTCAGCAGGCAGGTTACTGAGCCAGTGAAAGTGATTTTATTATTAGTTAAACACATCTATATAGATTCAGGATTTTAAGCTGAGGCACAGGAAATGTTGGCTTATGCTCCTCAACTAAAATGTTTATTTAAGAAAAGACAAAACACTGCATGGTGGTATAAGGGGTGTGAAAAAATGAAAGAGGAACATCCGTGCAGACACCAGGGTCAGTGAAGGAGGAGGGGGAGGAGGTGGTCCAGGTGCTGGAGCAGATATTCCCCTGCAGCCCATGATGAAGATCAGGGTGATGCAGATTAACAGTGTAGGGGGTCGTTGACGAGTCAGGAGTGAAGGAGTGAAGTTGAGTCTGGGAAAAAAGGGGTTTCTATTTTAATTGGCAATAAATTACATTAATTTTCCTCAAGTTGATTCTGTTTTGCTCGTGTTGGTAAATGGTAAGCAATCTCCCTGTCTTTATCTGGACCCCTGAGCTTTTTTGTCCCATTTTGTTCCCCTGTTCTTCGAAGGGAGGGAGTGAGCAGCTGGGCGGGTGTTTGGCTCTTAGCCAAGCTTAACCCACCACAGACAAGATATGACTATCTCTTTGACTATGATAAATAAATTAAACAGGGGAGATTTTTGTGGATAAGCTGAAGGAAGCAATCTGTTTGATGCAAGGCAGCGTTAAGGTTCATGTTGTATTCTGGGCATCGGAGACACAGAAACTATGTTAAGGTTTGAGTGTCTTCAAAAAACTGCAAGAGGAAAGAACAATATTGATTCTGACAAAACAGAAGATTACTTCTGTTGTGACGGAAGATTTGATACTGGATAGGAAGATGTTGCTATCAAAAAAGGAAGAAAAGGTACAACCATGATGTCATGGTTTCAGCTGGGATAGAGTTAACTTTCTTGCCAGCAGCTGGTGCAGTGCTATGTTTTGGATTTGGGATGAAAAATACTGTTGATAGAGCACTAATGTTTCGGTTGTTGCTAAACACTCAAGGCCGCCTCTGCTCCTCGCACCGGGCCGCCCACAAGTAGATTAGGGATGCGCAAAAAGTTGGGAGGAGACACAGCTGGAACAGCTGACCCCAAGTGACCAAAGGGATGTTCCATACCATATGACGTCATGCTCAATATATAAAGCTGGGGGAAGAAGAAGGAAGGGGGACATGTTTGGAGTTATGACATTTGTCTTCCCAAGTAACCATTATGCGTGATGGAGCCCTGCTTTCCTGCAGATGGCTGAACACCTGCCTGCCAATGGGAAGTGGTGAATGGATTCCTTGTTTTGCTTTGCTTGCATGCGTGGCTTTTACTTTACTTATTTAACTGTCTTTATCTCAACCCAAGAGTTTTCTCACCCCATTCTCTCCCCAGTCCCAGAGAGCGGCTGTGTGGTCCTAGCTGCCGCCTGGGGTTAAAGCACGACACATGAAAAACCCAAAGTGTAAAATTGCACTGAATTTAACAGAAAAGAACAGACTCTGATGAAAATAATGTCATGCTGTAAATGAAACTGTTTGCATAAACCAGCTGGAACAACTTATTTGTATCATAGGGTTTGTTGAGCATGAGCTGCAGTTCTAACCAGTCCTGTCTGTCCTCTAAACTATTGATACTACTTCATTTTTGTCAGTCTGTCACAGAAGGTTCATTTCAAATTGTTTCCCCATCCTTCACAATGCCTTTTTCCTCCATTGATTTGAGATCAATTTGGCACTTGGTCTGCTGATTCCTACAAGTCCAAATCTATGGCAAAAAACACTTTAATTATCTTTTTCTAATCAGTGAGCTGGCAGGAGGTTGTTCAGCTTGTCTTCTCATTTCTGTTAGTCATCCATCTTTGCTTTCCAAAGGACTGGTGTAAGTCTCTTGAGACACCGAGTCTCAAATCAGTCAATACGCTGCATCATTGCTTTCTTAAATCTACAATACACTCTGTACCTTTCAACAAGATTGATAGGGCATGAGCATGGTAGTTTTGGACTTTGGCTGTTCTTGAGGGCTATAAATAAAGGAAACAACAACCTATTATGTTCACCTCTTCTGTGTGTAAATACAAAGAAGCAGAAAAAGACAAGTGTCTACAATGCATATGCATATGTCTATGTGTGGGTGAAAAGCTGACTATACAGTAACTTCATTTGTGAGACCTAAATATTTACCTTGTGGGCTGCAGCAGACTAGATTGTCTTGTAGTTAAAGATCAGCACTTGAAAAAATGGGTTTACTCTTTGCCTTACTGTGAAGTTTCTAGGTGACCTTAGTTAAGTCACTTTTTGTCCAAATTCTTGGGTGTAGATAGCTAAATAAAAGGCTGACTTTGAGATGTGTTTGTTGCTCCCAAATTCAGCTACGTAAATGATGCCTAAATATGCATATGTGTGTCAGTTTTAAATTATTGCATCTCTGTGCTTCACTTTTGTTACCTGAAAAATGACATAATAATAATAATAATAATAAATAATAATAATAATAATAATAATAATAATAATAATAGTAATACCAACAGAAAATAGACACAAAGTTTGTTTTTAGTAGTACTTCTGAACTGCTTTGAATCATATAGAACAAACACGTAAAAATAGATAAACAGAGAGCCATATCCTACAAATTGTACTGATCCCTTGTCCTGCTACTGGTCCTGGTCCTACTGGCCTGGTCCTGGTTACCTCACTTACTTAGCCATGGTTAACTTTTCTAGAGCAGGCTGTTGAGCAAAATAATGGAGTAGCACTGGAACAGGCCTGGACAACTTTGCTGCTCTGAAACATAGCTGGCTATCATTCTAAGAACATTTTGCAGTTTGTAATTTTGGGATATTAATCAGTTTACCTCCATTATAACGCATAAGAGGACTGTGAACAACAAGATCATAGAATCATAGAATCATCTAGGTTGGAATGGACCTTTAAGATTATCCGTCCAACCATCAACCTAACACTGCCAAAACTACCACTAAACCATGTCCCTCAGCACCATGTCTACCTGTCTTTTAAACACCTCCAGGGATGGTGATTCCACCACTGCCCTGGGCAGCCTGTTCCAGTGCTTGATAACTCTTTCAGTGAAGAAAATTTTCCTAATATCCAATCTAAACTTCCTCTGGTGCAACTTGAGGCCATTTCCTCTCCTGCTATCACTTGTTACTTGGGAGAAGAGATCGACCCCCACCTCTCTACAACCTCCTTTCAAGTAGTTGTAGAGAGCGATAAGGTTTCCCCTCAGCCTCCTTTTCTCCAGGCTAAACAACACCAGTTCCCTCAGCCAATCCTCATAGGATTTGTGCTCTAGACCCCTCACCAGCTTCGTTGCCCTTCTCTGGACATGCTCCAGAATCTCAATGTCTTTCTTGTAGTGAGGGGCCCAAAACTGAACACAGTATTCAAGGTGGGGCCTCACCAGTGCCGAATACAGGGAGACGATCACTGTCCTAGTCCTGCTCACCACACAATTCCTGATACAAGCCAGGATGCTGTTGGTCTCCTTGGCCACCTGGGCACACTGCTGGCTCATGTTCAGCTGGCTGTTGACCAACACCCTCAGGTCCTTTTCTGCCAGGCAGCTTTCCAGCCACTCTTCCCCAAGCCTGTAGTGCTTCATGGGGTTGTTGTGACCCAAGTGCAGGACCCGGCACTTGGCCTTGTTGAACTTCATACCACTGGCCTCGGCCCATTGATCTAGACTGTCCAGATCCTGCTGTAGGGCCATCCTACTCACAAGCAGGTCGACACTCCCACCTAACTTGGTGTTGTCTGCAATCTTACTGAGGGTGCACTTGATCCCCTTGTCCAGGTCATTGATAAAGATATTAAACAGAACCATCCCCAATACTGAGCCCTGGGGAACACCACTTGTGACCGGCTACCAACTGGATTGAACTCCATTCAGCACTACTCTGTGGGCCCGGCCTTCCAGCCAGTTTTTGACCCAGCGAAGAGTACATCCAACCCAGCCATGAGGAGCCAGTTTCTCCACAAGAATGCTGTGGGAAACTGTGTTGAAGGCTTTACTAAAGTCCAGGTAGACAACATCCACAGCCTTTCCCTCATCCACCAAGCAGTTCATCTTGTCATAGAAGGAGATCAGGTTAGTCAAGCAGGACTTGCCTTTCATGAACCCATGCTGACTGGGCCTGATCACCTGGTTGTCCTGCATGTGCTGCGTAATGGTACTCAGGATGATCTGCTCCATAATCTTCCCCGGCACGGAGGTCAGACTGACAGGCCTGTAGTTCCCCGGATCCTCCTTCTGGCCCTTCTTGTGGATGGATGTCACATTTACTAACCTCCAGTTCACTGGGAGCTCCCCAGTTTGCTGATAAATGATGGAAAATGGCTTGGTAAGCACTTCTGCCAGCTCCCTCAGTACCCTTGGGTGGATCCCATCCAGCCCCATAGACTTGTGTATGTCTAAGTGCTGTAGCAGGTCCCTCACCATTTCCCCTTGGATTATGGGGGCTTCATTCTGCTCCCCTCCCCTATCTAGTAGCTCAGGGGGCTGGGTACTCAGGGAATGACCCAAAGTGTGTAATATATCCATAAGGTAAATCTGATAATGTATAGAACTGTTCCAATCACTTAAATAGAATTGTAATATGCATGCACATGACCTTCTGATGAAAAGCATAATTTAAAGTTTTTATTTAAGCAAAATATCTGCTGCAGTTCTTCAGGCCAAATGGAAATATTAATTTAGTAAGCTATTGTTCGGTAACTGGCCTTGTTGACTTAAAAGACAGTTCACAGCCTCATTACCACTTGGTTCTTAATGACATTCTTACTCTGCTTTCTTACACACAACTGATTTCCCAGGAACAATTAAGTAATTATTTTGCTACTCCTTGTGTGCACTGGTAATAGAGAACAGGCTTCCTCTTTCTCCTCCGTGTATGGACTTGTATGTTGCATATTATGCAGTCCAACAAGTAATGAACTATGGATAGATTTGACGATCCAGGATCTCTCCCTGGGATTATCAAGGTTTCATACTCTCACCTTTACCACTCACTATGTTCCCATATGTTCCCACACAGTTGCCATTGAACTATGGCATCTCAAGCACTCCTACTCACATACTCTTTAAAATAGCCTCTGGTCTTTGCCTCCTTGCTCAACAATATCTCTTCTCTGCTTTGCAGCCTGTTTTGTAGGTCCTCTATCCAGTAGGAATCGTCCATCAGACTTTCCTTTAGATCTCCTATTTCATCGCAAGTCAGAGATTTTTTAGCATTTTGCAGCAGGCTAAGAGGTCAGGCAGTCATCAGAGGTCCAAAGGGTGTGTTGTTTCTAATCCTTTCACACCAATTCCATGACATTCTGTGTTCTCAGGAGGAAAGGAGGTCTGCCAAAAAGTCTGCAGTTCCCAGACTAACCAGTTGAGTTTAGTTACTGAGACACATCTGTATAAACCAGAAAACAATGATTTCTTATACATGCAATGGATACAAAAGAGGTATGAAAGAAAGAGTTGCTGCCTCAATGCAAAAACAGGGAACCATTTATTATGATGCAGTCTTAATTCTGTATAAACTCACAGATATTGCTTGTATGAACATTGTGGCAAGTGTGTCTCAGCAACTGTTTAAACATTTTTTCAAGGCAGTAATGTGCTCTCTGATAACTGATCTGGAACGGATATAGGTGTGGTGGTTCAAGACGTCACAACTACAGTTGTCCAGCTTGCTTTGCTCTATCTACAAAGAAGGGCAGCAAACTGAATAGATTCAGCACTTCCAGTTCACAGTCTTAGTATCTGAAGACACGTCAGCTTCGCCTGCTGAAGTCTACTAGAGCTTGCCAGACAGAGCATGAGATCCTTGCCTCAAATGCTGTGAGAAAATCAGCATCAGTTTGGCTTTGTGGAAAAGTATAAGCGACATGGTCAGTGACCACGAACCATTAAGGCCTAGTTTATCTGTGAAGCAGTTCTGTAGGATTCCTGGGAGGAAGCCATCTCATACGCTGACTTCAGTGGAGATGAAGCAGGCATGAATTTGGTACTCCAGGAGCAGTTTTGTGTTTGGGATGCTAAAATATTAACGTTTCCAGTATGAGTACTTAAGGTCTACTAAGCACTGTAATTGAACGACTCTAGTTTGACAATTAGGCTCACAGTAAAACAATTATTTATAAGATAGTGAAAAAACTAATGACATCTTAGATTTCATGCAGCAATATAGCTATGCTTACAGTGAACTTTAAAAACATTGCAAATAATGAGCTACTACACCCTTTTATTTCTGGGCAATGAAACCAAGATAAATGTATTAATTTTCTTTTGCTAGTGTTCAGTGCCTCCAAAATCAAGCGTAGAAAAATTATCTTTAAATCTTTTTCCAAGTACATTCTGGTTACTCTAATTTTTTTACAGTATGATTGATCCATAACTTTCAAGCATTAAAATATAAAATGGACTGGCTTTCTGAAGTTTTCTGACAGGCCAAACTGCCACGGGTTATGGGCTGGTAGATGTGGGCTCATAGGCAGGTCTACATCAAACACTTACAATCCGATTGTTTTGTGTCCTTGTTTGAAGCTAGATTCACAGGGAGACAACTGATGTCATTCCTAATTATCAGGCTAATTTACTTAGAATAAGAAAACTGTTCAGAAAGATGATTAACCACATTGACAGGATTTGTGCAAAAAGCCCTCTTGCTATACAGAGAAATATCTCTGAGCTATCATAATATGTGGCCAAATTGTGAAATTTGCTTGGTTTGGCTGGATGTCCAAGTGATGAGCAGTGATGAGTGGTAGTCCTCAGGGGTTGGTACTGGGACCAGTGCTGTTTAACATCTTTGTTGGTGACAGGGACAGTGGGATCAAGTGCACTCAGCAAGTTTGCTGATGATACTAAGCTGTGTGGAATGGCTGACATGATGGAGAGAAGGTGTACCATCCGGAGGGACACAGACAGGCTTGAGAGGTGGGCCTGTGCCAACCTTATGAAATTTAACCAGGCCAAGTGCAAGGCCCTGCATGTGGGTTGGGGCAATCCCATGCACAAATGAAAGATGGGCGGAGAATGGATTGAGATCAGCCCTGTTGAGAAGGACTTGGGGGTGTTGGCTGCTGACAAGCTCAACATGATCTGGCAATGAGTGCTTGCAGCCCAGAAAGCCAACCGTATTCTGGGCTGCATCAAAAGAAGCATGGACAGCAGGTCGAGGGAGGGGATTCTGCCCCTCTGCTCTGGTGAGACCCCGCCTGGAGTAATCTGTCCAGCTCTGGAGCACTCTGTCCGACTCTGGAGCCCCCAGCATAAGAAGGACATGGACCCATTGGAGCGAGTCCAGAGGAGGGCCACAAAGATGATCAGAAGGCTGGAGCACCTCTCTACAAGCTAAGAGAGTTGGGGTTGTTCAGCCTGGAGAAGAGAAGGCTCCAGGGAGACCTTACAGCAGGCTTTCAGTGCCTAAAGGAGGCCTCCAGGAAAGATGGGGAGGGAGTCTTTATCAGGGAGTGTAGCAATAGGATGAGGGGTAACGGTTTCAAACTGAAAGAGGGTAGATTTATATTAGATACTAGGAAGAAATTCTTTTCTATGAGGGTGGTGAGGCACTGGAACAGGCTGCCTGGAGAAGTTGTGGATGCCCCATGCCTGGAAGTGTTGAAGGCCAGGTTGGATGGGGCTTTGAGCAACCTGGTCTAGTGGGAGGTGTCCTTGCCCATGGCAGGGTCATTGGAACTAGATGATCTTTAAGGTCCCTTCCAACCCAAACCATCCTATGATTCTCTGATGGTACACCGGATGTTTGTATGACCTGCAGATCAACATACTTTACTGATTTTCTCTCATATATTGCAAAAATCTGTGAAAGTCTGCACTGACCTACTGGCTATCTCATAGCATCAAACCTGTTGGGTGGACCTCAGTTCCTTTAAAAATGCTCTGGAATAGGAAAATGAACTTCTGTTGGAAATGCAAAGTTAACTTCAAAAACATGATTAACACGCACACAGATTTGAGGACCTGCTGATACATTTAAGCATGTCATACATAGTAGTACACTGTAATGTGATGTAATCCTGCGCTTGAAAGCTATATATTTTTTACATCTTTTTCACAATATAATTTCTCACACCATGCCATCATTTTTTAATGTAAATGAAGTGTTATCACATATTTCACATGTACAGAATGCAAGTTAACAATACAAAGTCTTGTCATTCAACAGCAAAGTGAGTCTTTGTGTGCCAAGACATTATAAGGCAAAGTTTATTCTGGGGTCCCCTTATCCATATGGTCTCCATGCCTGTGATTTTGCAGGTTTCTAATTCTCATTTGCCATGGTTAACTGTCAATTAAGAATTAAGAAGACTTATTTTTCAGTGTATTTGTGAACACAACATTTGTTTAAATCTTTGTATTTTTGACTAATAAGAAAGGAAGCCTAGTACCATATGATATGTCTCTGTTTAACTAAGCGGCTATAACTTGATCATCTGCGAGTGTTGCTTAATTATTGTTACTTTGGAGTCATTTATACTTAAAAATTCAGGAATAGCAACTCCTATGTCTCATTCTTGCATTTATGTGACTTAACTTTTCTTTTTAACTCTAGCAGGCAAAGAGGAAGTAAAAAAAAATATTTTACCAGATTTTTATAGTGGAAGAGTATTTGTTGATATTGTTGGGTTGTTCAAGTTTGAAGTCTATGATTACTTTTTTGATGGAAGTATAGATTGTATTCCAGGGCATGCAATAGTGTAAATTAATTTAAGTTTATATTCAATATGTATTAAGGCTTTCATTCAATATGCATTGAAGATTTGACTGCTCTGCTATTAAAAGTCACAAGTTTAGCTTACAATCCAATTATTGCTAAGGAATTTGTTTCTTAAGTAATAAGTTTTAATTGCAGTAAACTTATGCTGTGATATTTCTATTTTAATAGAAAGTTATTTTGGAAAATACCACATTAATATGGTTTTCCTGTTCTGGGATGCTTTCTGTCATGTGGCAGATGACTCAGTGCGGTTTGTGGAGTCTTACAAGATGTACCCAAATACTTAGATTTCTCAGGAATGCAGTGAACTGACCTAGTAGTACCCGGAATCCTAGTAAAACCAGATTGCTTGCAAATGTGAAACTAATGTGAACCTGATGATATTTTCATATCATGTGCTTCTATTTCATCTGGAAAAGCCTGTGAGTGACGTGTTCAGTCTAAAGGTTGTTCTCTGGTATACAAAGATTTTATCATGGTCAGGAAGAGAAAATATTATTACTTTCTCACTTTTTAATTCCAACAGCAGGAGATTTTTGTACAAGACATACAGTGTGTGTAGCTGCAAGGCATACTTCATTATTCCTTCTATACTTACATTTCTCCCTGAACCCCAATAAAAAATGCAGGGCCTGCCAGTGTGTACATTCCTTTGTGAGCACCTGTGCCTTTCACAGCACACGGAAAAGACTCTGCGCTCCCTAGAACTTAACAGAAAACAACTAGCTCTCTGCAGAAAGCAACCATCTTGCCTCATCATTTCATTATATCTTGAGACAACAGGGAAAGAATCAGACTTTTCCTCTTCAGTTTTGACTTTTGCAAAACTAGGTAGTTGGGTAACGCCCACACAGATGGCGATAATTCTTTGCGAAATGCAGTCTGCATATCTGTGAGGATGTCAGAGTTATGAGAACTGAGTATTGCATTTTCTTTGGAAATCTGTGGGCCGATTCCCCCATGTCTCTCTGTGTGGCTCTTGGAAAATAGTTTCTTCTGGGAGACCGTGCTTTTCTGGAAGTGATTTTTCTTCTGCAAAAGTTTTTTTGCAGTTGATGCAAATGTGTATCAACGTACCTGCCTGGATATATATCTGGATGTGGCACACGAAAGGTTTTATTTGTACTTGCATATTTTTGTGAAGTGTGGATGGAGGTCTCACTGAAAAACCCGTTACAACCTTCACAGTGTTCAGTGGAGTGGAGAGGCTGTTCCTTTTATGTGTCAGGAGGCAGAGGAGCTTGGAGGCACCAGTGCCTGTGGAGAGTACCAGAGATCACTTTTTCCTCTTTTGCAAAAGAGTTTGAAGAAAAAGCATGCTTCCCTGAAATGGAATCTCTTCCAGCCCCTGAGGCGACAGAGGTTTGCTGCACCTTCATATGGGTTGCTGTCTAAAAACTACAGTACTATTTTAAACATGAAGCTGCTGATTTTTGTTTGTTTAGTTTTCAAAACACTGAAACAAATTCACCTTAGTGTTAACAGACTAAAGTAGGCAGAGCTCCAGGCATTTTCACCAAGGCTGAATTTAGCTTTGTGGGAAATTCTCAAAATATGTTCAGAGGAACACAGTCGGTGTGAAGTGTTTATCTCTCACTGGCTTTCCCTGGTTTTACTCAGAAACTCTTCTTTCTTGTCTGAAAGTAGCCGTGAGAAATCTTCATACGGTGTGAGAGTGGTATGTTGGAACGTGGTATATTTCTTTCTGTTTTCTAAATGCCCATCAGCTGTTTCAGGCCCGAAAGTGTAACTCTTGCTAGAACTACTCTAAATAAATGGCAATTATTTTTCATCAAACATGTGAGAAATACTAAGACATACATACAGGCATTGGTGTAAAGAGAGACAAAAGTTTCATTGGTATTCTAAGTTGACCAGGCCTGAGCACAACCTTGCAAATGGAAGCAGGCGAGTATTAGCAAAACTACAATGATACAAAATGTGATTGGAATTAGGGCATCAGTCTCACTGACAACTTCCCAAGATTTACAATTCAAAGGACTTCAGCTATTCAGTTCTCCATTCAGAGATAAGTAACTATCAGCAGACAGCACGTATTTATAATACGTAAATGGACTTTCTATAGAAAATAAACAACTGGCAACCTCTCTCCCCACACCTCTCAAGTGAGTGGACCACAAGGCAGGGACCTGGGGACTAAAGTCCCTCCCACTGTAAGAGAAGATCAGGATCGTGACCACCTGAGGAACCTGAACATACAGAAGTCTATGGGACCTGACAAGATGCATCCCAGAGTCCTGAGGAAATTGGCTGAGGTAGTTGCCAAGCCATTCTCCATAATATTTGAATAATCGTGGCAGTCGGGTGAAGTCCCCAGTGACTGGAAAAACAAGAAACATTGCACCCATGTTTAAAAAGGGTAGAATGGAGGACCCTGGGAACTACCAACCTGTCAGCCTCACCTCTGTGCCTGGGAAGATCATGGAACAGATCCTCCCTGAAGCTATGCTAAGGCACCTGGAGGACAGGGAGGTGATTCGAGACAGCCAGCATGGCTTCACCAAGAGCCAGTCCTGCCTGACCAGCCTCCTGGCCTTCTATGATGGAGTGACTACATCAGTGGAGAAGGGAAGAGCTACAGATGTTGTCTCTCTGAATTTCTGTAAGGCCTTTGACATGGTCCCCCACAACATCCTTCTCTCTAAATTGGAGAGGTATGAATTTGATGGGTGGACTGTTCAGTGGATGAGGAATTGGTTGGATGGTCGCATCCAGAGGAGAGTGGTCAGTGGCTCAATATCCAGATGGAGACTAGTGACAAGTGATGTCCTTCAGGGGTCTGTATTGGAACCAGTACTGTTTAAAATCATCAATGACATAGACAGTGGGATTGAGTGCACCCTCAGCAAGTTTACAGATGACACCAAGCTGAGTGCTGCCACTAACATGCCTGAGGGATGGGAAGCCAACCCAAACAAACTTGAGAAGCGGGCCCGTGTGAACATTGTGAGGTTCAACAAGGCCAAGTGCAGGATCCTGCACCTGGCAACCCCCAGTATCAATACAGGCTGGGGGATGAAGGGATTGAGAGTAGCACTGTCAAGAAGGACTTGGGGATACTGGTGGATGAAAAGCTGGACATGAGCCGACAATGTGCACTCACAGCCCGGAAGGCGAATAGTATCCTGGGCTGCATCAAAAGAAGCATGGCCAGCAGGTTGAGGGAGGTAATTCTGCCCCTCTACTCTGCTCTGGTGAGACCCCACCCAGAGTACTGCATCCACAAGTGCCAAGTCCTGCACTTGGGTCAAAACAACCCCATGAAGCACTACAGGCTTGAGGAAGAGTGGCTGGAAAGCTGCCTGGCAGAAAAGGACCTGAGGGTATTGGTGGACAGCCAGCTGAATGTGAGCCAGCAGTGTGCCCAGGTGGCCAAGGAGACCAACAGCATCCCGGCCTGTATAAGGAATAGGGTGGTGAGCAGGACTAGGACAGTGATCGCCTCCCTGTACTCGGCACTGGTGAGGCCCCACCTTGAATACTGCATTCAGTTTTGGGCTCCTCACTACAAGAAAGACATTGAGATTCTGGAGCATGCCCAGAGAAGGGCAACGAAGCTGGTGAGGGGTCTAGAGCACAAGTCCTATGAGGGTTGGCTGAGGGAACTGGGGTTGTTTAGTCATCAAGCATTGGAACGGGCTGCCCAGGGAAGTGGTGGGCTCACCATCCCTGGAGGTATTTAAAAGATGGGTAGAGTGGTGCTTAAGGACATGATTTAGTGCTAACTTGGCAGTGATAGGTTAACGGTTGGACTCGATGACCTTAAAGGTCCCTTCCAACCTAGGTAATTGTATGATTCTATGATTCTATGATCCAGTTCTGGAGCCCTAAGCACAGGAAAGACATGGACCTGTTGGAGCGAGTCCAAAGGAGGGCCATGAAGAGGATCAGAAGGATGGAACACCTCTCCTATGAGGACACACTGAGAGACTTGTGGTTGTTCAGCCTGGAGTACAAAAGGCTCTGAGGAGACCTTACTGTGGCCTTCCAGTACCTACAGGGGGGTTATAAGAAAGATGGGGAACAAACTTTTTAGTAGGGCCTGTTGTGATAGGACAAGGGGTGATGGATTTAAACTAAATGGGAAGATTCACACTAGACATAAGGCAGAAATTTTTTACAATGAGGGTGCTGGAACACTGGGACAGGTTGCCCAGAGAGGTGGTATATGCCCCATCCCTGGAAACATTCAAGGTCAGGTTGGATGGGGCTCTGAGCAACCTGATCTAGTTGAAGATGTCCCTGCTTATTGCAGGGGGTGTTGGACTAGATGACCTTTAAAAATGCCTTCCAACCCAAACTATTCTATGATTCTGTGATTCTATGAATAGAAAAAAAAGAGGTTTAAAGTCAGGTGCAGAAGGGATTAAGAGAACTACTTTAAATCAGTGTATTAGGTGGGATGGAGCCTAATCGAACCACACTTAATTAAAGGAAAGCTGAGGGCAAGTGTATGACAAGCTCTTCCATTGTCTGGTTTTAAGCACCTTCTGCAGTGCTGTCATCGGTCATTCCCATCTACTGCGGGAGTTGGTGCTCAGTGGCTATTGCAGTCACTCACAGCATAGCAAAATTGTGGTTCAAGTGCTTTCCTTTCAGAAACAATAAATTAGGCTTTTATTAGCCATGAGGCTAATAGCCTCTGGGCGATAAATGATGAAAATTCTCATCTTCATCAATGAATTTGCTTCACTTAATGGAAAAAAAAATAATCATCCTTTCTCTCTCCCTGGCAATATTCTGATCCTAAAGCTGCAGAACTCTGCTCCCCCGTGCAGTTCTGCCTGGGATGTAATGAGCCTGCCTCCTCTGCAGAGCTGAGTCACTCCAATAACACAGATGGATTAACGGTATCTACTTTGTGTGTTTAGCTGTATATATTTAACTTTGAAACATAGTCTTTCTGTACAGGCTCCTCTAGATATTGTTCAGAGTGAGAGTCTGTTTCTGTGTCCTCATCAAGCACATCTGAGAAAACTGAGGAAAAACATTCAACCTCAGTGATACTAAGGTGCTTTGGAGTGTGTGCCCTGTTAGCAGAGTTTTAGAACTTGTAAAACTCTGGAGCTCTAATCATAGGAAGTTTATGTCAAAAACCAGAGCTATATCTAACTTTAAATGTTTGATTTTCACTGAAAAATGTGATTTTTTTTCACTTGCACCAGCTTTTTACTGGTGTATCAACATTGTGGTGGGTTGACCTTGGCTGCCCACTAGGTGCCCATCAAGCTGCTCTATCACTCCCTCTCCTCAACAGCACTGGTGAAGAAAATAAGATGCAAAAGCTCAGGGGTTAAGACCAGGGACATCACTTACCAATTACAGTCATGGACACTCTTGACTTTGGAGAAATTAATTTAATTTATGGTCAATTAGTAACTGAGTAGGATAGTGAGAAATCAAACAAAACTAAAAGCACCTTCCCCTTACCCACCTACTTCTTCCCAGGCTCAGCTTCATTCCTGACTCTTCTACCTCCTCCCGCCAAGTGCTGGGGGGGGGCACAGGGAGTTGGGGCTGTGGTCAGTCCGTAACACTTCATCTCTGCTGCTCCTTCCTCCTCACACTCTTCCCCTGCTCCAGCGTAGGGTTCCTCCCACAGCATACAGTCCTTCACAAACTTCTCCAATGTGTGTGGGTGCTTCACAGGCTGCAGCCTCCTTCAGGACGTGTCCACCTGCTCTGCTGTAGAGTCCTCCATGGGCTGCAGTATAGATATCTGCTCCACTGTTAGCCTCCATGATCTGAAGGTGGACAACCTGCATAACCATGGTCTTCTCCACTGAACGCAGGGGAATCTCTGCTCTGGTGCCTGCAGCACTTCCTCCCCCTCCTTCTCTCTGACCTTGGTGTCGGCATAGTTTTTTCTCTCACATTTTCTCACTCCTCTCTCACAGCTGCTGCACAGTGTTTTTTACCCTTTCTTAAATAAGTTATCACAGAGGCATGACCAGCATCACTTTGGGCAGTGGCAGGTTGGTCTTGGAGCCAACTGGAACTGGCTCTCTCCGAGATGGGGGATAGCCCCTTGTGCCTTCTCACAGAGGCCACCTCTTCCAGCCTTCTGCTACCAAATCCTTGCCACATAAACTCAATACACAGTGCTTACTTTCATACTATTTCATCAGATGAGAAACTAACATACAGAAGATGAGAATCAAGTCATAAATATTTTTATGATAAAGTTCTCAATTTTTAATCTCCATTAACCCTTGACATTTTATTTTGTGAAACTGTTTTATGATTGCTAGTGTCTTTAATAGCTATTTGCCATTGTCCTGGAGTCTGACTTGTCCAAATTTATTTCTCTGTCCATAATTCTAACTACTAGTTACTTAGCGCAAACACTGTGAAATGCAGAAGATGATTTTATAGATCCACTGTTCCGTTTGTGAAAATGATTGGCCTGGTTACAAGTGAGAAGTAGAAAATTGCTCTCCTGATGTAAAGTATTATCAAATGACGATTTACAAGTTGTGGAAATATATATTTTTATTTAATTTTCTAATCATAATCATGAATGATCAAGGGAAACCTTGATTCATTTCACAGGTGCACAACTGTTAAGAGGGGTAGAAATATTCAGAAAGTGTGCATAAGGGACATATATACATTATAAGCAAAAAGACTAAATTTATACTGGGATGATATTATCACTGTATGTGTTCGTGTGCTGATTGTCTTATTTATTTCTCAAATGTTGTAGTGCCTACAGAATCACAGAATCACAGGGGTTGGAAGGGACCTCTGGAGATTATCTAGTCCAACTCCCCTGCCAGAGCAGGGTAACCTACAGCAGGTTGCACAGGACGGCATCCAGGCGGGTTTTGAATGTCTCCAGAGAAGGAGACTCCACCACCTCTCTGGGCAGCCTGTTCCAGTGCTCTGCCACCCTCAAAGCAAAGAAGTTCCTCCTCATGTTTAGATGGAACGTCCTATGGTCAAGTTTGTGCCTGTCACCTCTTGTCCTACCACTGAGCACCACTGAAAAAAGACTGGTGCCATCCTCCCGGCACCTTCCCTTTAAGTATTTGTAAGCATTGATGAGATCCCCTCTCAGTCTTCTCTTCTCCAGACTAAAAGGACCCAAGTCCCTCAGCCTTGCCTCCTAAGAAAGATGTTCCAGCCCCCTAATCAACTTTGTAGCCCTCTGCCATACCCTCTCCCTGTCCTTCTTGAACTGGGGAGCCCAGAACTCCAGTACTGGACACAGTACTCCAGCTGTGGCCTCACCAGGGCAGAGTAGAGGGGGAGGAGAACCTCCTGTGACCTGCTTGCCACACTCTTCTTGATACATCCCAGGATGCCATTGGCCTTCTTGGCCACAAGGGCACATTGCTGCCTCATGGTCAGCCTGTTGTCCACCAGGACTCCCAGGTCCCTCTCTGCAGAGCTGCTTTCCAGCAGGTCAGCCCCTAACCTGTACTGGTGCATGGGGTTATTCCTCCCCAGGTGCAGGACCTTACACTTGCCCTTGTTGAACTTCATGAGGTTTCTCTCTGCCGGACTCTCCAGCCTGTCCAGGTCACACTGAATGGCAGCACAGCCTTCCGCTGTGTCAGCCGCCCCTCCCAGCAAACTTGCTGAGGGTAGACTCTATCCCTTCATCCAGGTCATTGATGAATATGTTGAACAGGACTGGACCCAGTACTGACCCCTGGGGAACAGCACTTGTCACAGGCCTCCAACTAGACTCTGTGCCACTAATCACAATGCTCTGAGCTCTCTCTGCCAGCCAGCTTTCAATCCACCCCACTGTCCATTCATCCAACCCACACTTCCTAAGCTTGCCTATGAGGATGCTGTGGGAGACAGTGTCAAAAGCCTTGGTGAAATCGAGGTAGACAACATCCACTGCCCTCCCTTCATCTATCCGTCCAGTCACACCATCGTAGAAGGCTATCAGATTAGTCAGACATGACTTGCCCTTGGTGAATCCATGTTGGTTACTTCTGATAACCTTCTTTTCCTCCAGATGCTTTGAGAAGATGATGCCCAGAACGAGCTGTTCCATCATCTTTCCAGGGATGGAGGTGAGGCTGACTGGCCTGTAGTTTCCTGGGTCTTCCTTCTTGCCCTTTTTGAAGACTGCAGTGACATTGGCTTTCCTCCAGTCTTCGGGCACCTTGCCTGTTCTCCGGGACCTTTCAAAGATGATGGAGAGCGGCCCAGCAATGACTTCTGCCAGCTCCCTCAGCACTCGCGGGGACATCCCATCAGGACCCATGGACTTGTGAATGTCCAGTTTACTTAACTGGTCTCTAACTTGGTCCTCCTCAACCAAGGGAAAGTCCTCCTTCCTCCAGACTTTCTCTGTTACCTGTAAAGTGTGGGACTCCTGAGGGCTGGCCTGAACAGTAAAGACTGAAGCAAAGAAGTCATTCAGTAATTCCCCTTCTCTGCATCATCTGTCACCATAGCCCCTGTCTCATTCAACAGCGGGCCCACATTTTCTCTAGTTTTCCTTTTGCCTCCAATGTACTTGAAGAAACCCTTCCTGTTGACCTGGACATCCCTTGTCAGATTTAATTCCAAGGAGGCCTTAGCTTTCCTCATTTCATCCCTGCATACTCTGGCAGCATTCTTGCAATCTTCCCAAGTGGTCAGTCCCTTCTTCCATTTAGTGTAAACTTCTTTCTTCCACTTGAGCTTTTTCAGAAGCTCCCTGCTCAACCATGCAGGTCTCCTGCTTCCCTTGATTTCTTGCTCTTAGGGATGCACTGATCCTGAGCTTGGAGGAAGTGATGCTTCAATATCAACCAGCTCTCTTGAGCCCCCCTACCCTCTAGAGCCCTAACCCATGGGATTTCTCCAAGCAGTTGCTGGAAGAGATCAAAGTTAGCTCTCCTGAAGTCCAAGGTTGCAACCCTACTTGTCATTTTATGCCTACTGCGCATAATCCTGGACTCCATCTTCTCATGATCACTACAGCTGAGGCTGCCCTCAACCTTAATGTCCTCCACCAGTCCCTCTTTGTTGGTCAGTACTAGCTCCAGTAGTACACCTCTCCTTGTCGGCTCCTCCACCACCTGAGTCAAAATGTTGTCATCAAGACACTGGAGGAACCTCTTGGACTGTACGTGCCTAGCTGTGTAGCCTTCCCAGCAGATATCAGCGTGATTGAAGTCCCCCATGAGAACCAAGGCCTGAGTTTGTGAGGCAGCTCTCAGCTGCCTGTAGAAGGCCTCAACAACTTCTGCATCCTGATCAGGTGGCCTGTACTAAACCCCCACAACAGTGTCCCTCATGTTAGCCTGCCCCTTAATCCTTACCCACAAGCTCTTGACTTGCTCTTCATCTGCCCCCAGGGACAGCTCAATGCATTCCAGCTGCTCTCTCACATAAAGAGCAACTCCACCACCTCGCCTTGCTGGCCTGTCTTTCCTACAGGGGACACAGCCATCCATGACAACATTCCAGTCATGTGAGCTATCCCACTGTGTCTCAGTAATTGCGATGAGATCATGGCCCTGCGACTGCACACAGATCTCCAGTTCTTCCTGTTTGTTCCCCATGCTGTGTGCATTGGTGTATAAGTGTTTCAGAGAGGCAGATGAACGTGTAGTTTTTACCCTTGCGGGGTGGTAGGCCTTCTGATTCTCAAAAATACTAGCACGCTGCCCCACAAGTACTGGGCTACTGCATGCAGGCGCCTCTCCAGGGAGCCCAGTTACATCCCTGTCCCCCTTCGAATCTAGTTTAAAGCCCTCTCAATGAGTCCTGCTAACTCTTGTCCTAGAACCCTTTTCCCCCTGCGAGATAGGCTCTTCCCATCTGTTACCAGCAGGCCTGGTGTCTTGTAAATCAGGCCATGGTCAAAGAACCCAAAGCCCTGCCAATAGCACCAGTCTCGGAGCCAGGCATTGATCTGCTGGCTCTTCCTGTTTTACCCCCTCATCGTTCCCCAGAACTTGAGGGATAGAGGAGAACACGACTTGCGCTCCTGATCCCTTGACCAGTCGTCCCAAGGCCCTGAAATCTCTCTGCATTGCCCTTGGACTTCTCCTGTCTACTTCATCACTGCCTACCTGAAAGACCAGAAGGGGATAATAATCTGAAGGATGGAAGTTTCTTCTTTACATTAGAACCCGAGCCCCAGGGAGGCAGCAGACTTCCCTATATAGTGGGTCCGGTCTACATATCGGGCCTTCCATTCCCTTCGGAAGCGAGTCACCTATGACAATGACCTGTCTTTTATTTTTTATTGAGGTGGTTGTGATGCAGGGGATGGTCCAACTAGGCCTCGATGACACCTCCAAGCTGGAAGGACTATCATCCTCACCCTTGTCCATTGCCCCTCGCAGAGCACTGTACCTGTTCTGCAATGGCACCTGGGAAGGTGGGGTAGTCACTGGGCAAGCTTATGTATGGGGAAAGACTACATGCTTATGTATGGGGAAAGACAGGGAGGGAAGAGGTACTCAGATGAGTGAATTAGAGGTACTCTATTCATCTTCACTGGTGATTCAAATTGATCTGGGAATGCCTATTTGAGATGAATGCTCCTGTCACGTTATTGTGGGCTTTCGAACCCGCCAGGTGTGTGCATTTTGTTCTGGCACTAATAATTAAAATAGACTGCAACCTCTGAAATTCTAGCTACATAAACAAGCTACTGTAGGGTAAGCAGTTGAGTAAATACAGCTAGTAGATGTTGACTCCTATTGTGCATGGTTTTATCACATAGAACCATGTGACCTATGGTGACATAAGTCCCTTTGATTTATGCACAAGCTATCTGGCAGCTAATATTAGGCAACAGAGCTCATGTGAGTGATTCTCAGTCAGTGGCTAATGTCCTGTAAGTTTCCAGCTTAGCTGATGTCCTCATACAACCACCGTAATTTCTTTGTATAACCAAATCACTGTTTCTTCTCCAGTCTCCTTTTGGTTCAATTACCTCTTTCCCTCTTCACAGTGACATCGTCTCCTCCACTTGTGTCTTCCATTTATGTCCCACAGCTACACATGTACATGCCATTCTTTCTAAAAAAAAAATAAAAAATGCATTATTGCATTATTATTGTGTTGGGTAATAGTTTATATTGTTCTAGGATGTTGAGCATACAATGCTTTCCAGAAGAGAATGCAGAACAATACAGTAAAAAACTCAAATCTAAAAGAAACAGGAAAATAGTTAATCTTCACTAAGTGTTTTGGGGTTTTTCTCCAGTGCACTCCACCCTGCCTGTAACACTCACCCAAGAGGTAGTATCCATTCATTAGAGAATCTGTCACACTGAGTCCTCATTAAATAATTTTTTTAAAGGATTTTCTCTGGAACAGTGTTGCTAAGTATCTCACTTGCAGTGTAGTGTTATGTTTGCTGCCCTTAGGTTTGCCCTGATGATATGACCGAAAATCAGGCTTCTGTCTGATGTTAAAAGCAAACAAGAAGTTGCTTTTTTTGATCCAAATCACGTGAGAAAGACAGGGAAAGGATAAAATCCCTGGTAGCTTTCTCTGACAACTTGAGTGTCTAGGACAGACAGCACATGCTGGGATTACCATAACCAGATGAAACCAAACCCAGACTGATGAGTTTACTCATCTTTTTCAGGTGTCTGAAAAAATTAGAAAAAAAAATTGGATGTGTGATCATCTTATCTGCCACAGTTAGTGAAAATTTTCCTGAGGAAGAACAGATTGGAGTTCTCACTCGCACAACATGAGGAGCTGAGTGTAAATGTGATGGAGCTAAAGTTTCTGTGTTATACTTCTTTCCAGACTCCAGCAGGAGCTATGACAATATGCTACGATTATACATAGAACCCTGAGTGCATCATTTAATCTCTGCTCAAGTCCATGTTTTGCCCCTACTGGAGATAAGAGAGAGAGGAGTTCATGTACTTATAATTCTGTGCAGTACTATATGCTGTATAAACCAGCATTTCTCTTAAACATTTCATCATATTTGCTTGTTCTGGGCCTGAGATTTACATGCAGTTTTGGATACAGTGTAGTTGGCTGGCAATCCTTAATTTCTGCTTTGAGCATAATTACATTGGGTACTCTGTCAAAAGTGTGACAGAGACTTTTGTTCCAATTTCCACCTCTCCTATCCTTGCTCTTTTCTTTTTCTTTTTCTTTTTCTTTTTCTTTTTCTTTTTCTTTTTCTTTTTCTTTTTCTTTTTCTTTTTCTTTTTCTTTTTCTTTTTTTTTTTCTTTTTTTTTTTTTTTTTTTTTTCGGGGGGGTGGGTGTCGTTTGCTTTTTATTTTTAACCGTGTGTGGTGTTGTGTGTTGCTGAATGGGTAATAATGTGTAAATGCTGTGTTAGAAAATCATATTAAAAAAACATTGTTGCCTACAATGGCCTTGGACATCTGAACAACAACTGATTAAATCTGTGACGTAGAATTAAAGTTAAAGATTCAATTATTTTACCCAGGAAGCATTCACATAGTAGTTATTAATTAGAACTGAGCCTAGACTTTCAGTTCAAAATGACAAGTTTCAATATTAGAATAAAAAAGCCAACTTGTCTGTAAGATGGTGGTAACCTGTGGGGATCACACTTTCAAAGGACACACATCTGGACTTCACAAACATCAATGTATAATAAGGACATTCTGGCTTTAAATATGAAACAATGTCTTTTTGCTTTTTAGTGTGTGTATATATATAAGCATTTCTTTTCACTGTCATATTTATCTTTGTCTAGCTGATCTGTTTCAGTTCATTGGTGTTTCAGCTGTATACGGCTGTACCTTTTATGCGTGTCTACATGGCAGATGCTTTTTTTGATACTTTCTTCCAGAGCCTGCTAAGTCAATGTCTTTCATTTCACACTCCTGTATGCTAGCTAGTCCCACTGGATGCTTCTGTGTGCCCCTTTGACTTTATTTTAGGACTTACTGTTTCAGCTCTTGTTTCATCTTTTTCTGTTCACCAGAGAGGCTTGGTTTTTTTCCTCTCTCTCAGTATCTTTGTGCTCATCAGCTCTAGTCCCTGTGGCATTTGCTACATCTGATAAGATATTATTTCCATGGAGCTATTATATGGGATTTGGAAATATATCATCACAAAGCACAATAATGAAGCTGAAGGTTTAATGCTCTTTATGCTGACAGAACTTGGTTTCATGTTGCTTTCTATGAAATTAAACCACAAAATATTATCACAGAAAGCAGGAAAATACAGCTGAGGATTATTAGAATAACACAGGACCAGCTGAATTTTAGATCTATATTCCTGGTGTTGGAAAGATTAATTGAAAGATGATTATAGGTAAATGTTGTTCATACGTGTGGCAATTAGATCTTCTCTCTTTAATTATGAGTACAATAACAGCCTAGTGACATATCTGTTTTCCCTTTCTATTTCCCCTTACATATCATCTTAAATACCTCTTCAAAACAGCATGGACCAACTATTGCTTCTGCAGCCTTTGCAAACAAAACACAATACATTTCAAGTATTTCTGTACTGACTGTTTTTCAGGTCATTGTACTGTGTACCAGCTCTATTCCCTCCTCTTAAATTGTGAGAACAATCTTACAGTCTACCTGAAACCCCCCAAAACCTGAAGAGTTTTCATGCTGTAGTTGAAAATGATACCAATGGGCATTGAGCATGCTTGCTTGGAAAAGGGAAGGGCTTGGGTTCATCCTGAATAGACAAGAATCTGACTCTAATTCAATGGGATATAGTAAATCAGAGTCCTTTGTACCTCTTGAAACAGCCCTATAACCAGGAGTGAGCGTCTCGGAAGCCTGATGAAAGAGTAGGCAAAGGGGAAGTTGATTCTGCTGGACGAGCTCACAGGGCAAAGCTTAGTCTGTAGAAAACTAGGGTTTTTTTACTTTGGACTAGCTCTAGTCTGGCCACAGGGCCTGTATACGTGTTCGTGCAGGGAGAATATTTAGGTCAGTCCTGGAGCGCAAATTCTGATTCATTTACATCTGAAGGGAGTTTAAGTTGTGAGCTTTCAGACTCCTCCCGGGTAAGAACTGAAGAGCATTGAATTAGCATGATCAGGAGATTCACTTTAGAACTGCACTCCCAATCCAGGTGAAAATGCTAATATAGATATACCCTTAGGCTCCTTAATGAGGTGGTCTGTGTTGTCATGCTGGTGGCTAATTTCTGTGGGTTATAGTGCACATATTCTGCATGAGATATAGATGGCCTGGGTCTTTATTTCCGCTTTGATAAGATGAAGCAGAATAAGACTCTAATCCCAAAGGAAGCCTCAGAGCAAGGGAAATGTCTATTCTATACAATAACAGTAAAACAATCTTGGTACGAATTATTTAAATTACAGTGTTGTAAATAGAATCCAGTGTGTGAAAAATAGGACTGTAATTGGGTCTAGCCAAGCAGACATCAAGATCTGATGCTTATTCTTCTGCCTGAAGAACTGGAATTGGTGTTTTCAGTCTTTTTAATAGTGGACAAAGATCCACTTCTCAAAGAACATCAGTACAAATGGATCAAGATGGCAGTCACGTCAGAGAGCTTAACACAGAAGTCAATTTGAATAGTAAGGAAATCTCCACTTTCTACATTAGCTCTGGAAATGATACAAAACTTCAATTTTAATTCTATTTTAATGCCACTCATTTGCTTAGTTCATATTTTTTAAGTAGCAGAGAATTAACTTTATGAACGGATTTTTTGATTTGCTATTTTTTATTTGTATGGGTGAAAATAGGAATCTTGGGAAACCACATAGTCCTATAAGAGTGGCTCTCAACAGTTTTTTCTATATTGTAAATTGTTGTAAATCGTATTTTCATGTTTTTAAATTATTTTACTTTTTTAAAGAGTTCTGTCCTGAAAGCTTTGGATTAAGCAAAAATTCTATTAATTACAGCAATTCAAGTGGAATGAGGAGACCCATGGATTAAATTATACAGTACAAGCGTTTATACAAGAACAACACATAGTACAGCAAAGCATGTGAGTGCTACTAACCTGTCTTTTTACAGAAGTGCTGTCCAGGGGTTGCATCTCATTGACATCAGAAACATCAACACTGTAAAATGCAAGTGCATCACGCATTTTTATGTCCTTATTTAACACAATAAGTTTTTAGTTCTGACTCCCGTGAGAAAGAGTTAGTCTATATTTGTAATTATTTTGTTGTCTTTTTTTCTTCCTAGTTTGTTCACTTTTTACTACTGCAGGGGACATATTTGTCTTGTATGGGTGATTGAAGATGATTGTCTGCTTGGACAGTAGACCTAACTAATTTCTGACACCAAGGCCATTTACAGTGTATAGCAAAAGTTGAACACAAATAGACCACAGGTTATTGTTGATGGCAAGAACAATATATTTCCCAAGCCACAGCTTAATGCTATGAAACAGAGTTATAGTATACTGGCATTTTCCAATTCTTCCTTTGAATTTTTATTCTACAGACTCAACTTTCTTTGCTGAACTCCCTACAGGAAGCCACAGCTGGGGTATCCATTGAGCAAAACATAAGACTGCAGACTTTTTAGTTTGAGTTGAGTAATAGCACTTGACTGTAGTTTAGACAGGAATGATAATGTAATGTAAAAGTGGAATCAGACAAAGCAATGGAAAACTCTCAGAATGTTACTACAGAATTTTATTTGATGCATGGTGACTCACAGGGAACTATTTTATTACAGTTAGCCACAGATAAAGAAACATTAAGCAAAATAATACATCACTATTATTTAAATATATATGATTATCTTCCAGATGGAATCTCTTTAATTTAGCTTTACATAAATTTTAAGTTAGTTTTCTAGGGCAGAGACCACTTGTTTAATAACTGCTTGGTGACCTTTCTAACCTTAACTCTAGGGACTTTTTATTGCAATCATTTTGTAAGGAAACAGATTTTCTGTGATGAAGGGTGGAAATGCATAAATTCAAATACATAAGCAGATTTTATCTCTAATCCTTCTTAAATAAACTCTTTGCTAGAATTTTTCACATTTAAAGATAGATGCAATAATAGGGACATTTCAATGGTTGTTTAAAATGATAACATATTTAGCATTTTAAATTATCGATAAGTAAATATTTAATACCACTTTGTTAGTATTTATTTGTAATATTTTCATATTTTAAAAATTATTATTTTTATATATCTTTAGTCTTTGTGTAGAAGCAATATGTCTAATCTCTTGTCCTCTGTAAGGAGACTACACTAAAAGAAGAATTGCATTTTTATAGGTATAAATACGAGAAATTATGTCAACAGGTGGCAGTTTAGACTATGCAGTGTCACTGATAGGGTTCATAGGATTCCTTAAAAATGTCAGGCCTTGACAGTGGCCCCTGGTATGTGATTTCAACTCCAATAAAATTAAAGCCTCTGACATGATGTTCTGCAACTGTTTAACAATATTCAGTAAGACTATAAAAGTTTAAGATTGGAAAGAAAAGAGGATGTTATGCCAATGTCATGGTTTCAGCTGGGATAGAATTGACTTTCTTACTAGCAGCTAGTACAGAGGTATGTTTGGGATTCAGGATGACAATAGTGTTGATAGCACACTGGTGCTTTTGGCAGTTGCTTAGCAGTCAAGGCCTTTTGTGCTCCTCACACCACCCCAGCAGTGAGAAGGCTGGGAGTGCACAAAAAGTTGGGAGGAGACACAGCCAGGACAGCTGACCCCAACGGACCAAAGGGATATTCCATACCATGTGACGTTATGCTCAGCTGGACATTGAGCGGTTGACCACTGCCCTCTGGATGCGACCATCCAACCAATTCCTCATCCACTGAACAGTCCACCCATCAAATTCATACCTCTCCAATTTAGAGAGAAGGATGTTGTGGGGGACCATGTCAAAGGCCTTGCAGAAATTCAGAGAGATGACATCCATAGCTCTTCCCTTCTCCACTGATGTAGTCACTCCATCATAGAAGGCCAGGAGGCTGGTCAGGCAGGACTGGCTCTTGGTGAAGCCATGCTGGCTGTCTCGAATCACCTCCCTGTCCTCCAGGTGCCTTAGCATGGCTTCAGGGAGGATCTGTTCCATGATCTTCCCAGGCACAGAGGTGAGGCTGACAGGTTGGTAGTTCCCAGGGTCCTCCATTCTACCCTTTTTAAACATGGGTGAAAATTGTCTCTTTTTCCAGTCACTGGGGACTTCACCCGACTGCCATGACTTTTCAAATATCATGGAGAGTGGCTTGGCAACTACCTCAGCCAATTTCCTCAGGACTCTGGGATGCATCTTGTCAGGTCTCATAGACTTCTGTTTGTTCAGGTTCTTCAGGTGGTCACGATCCTGATCTTCTCTTACAGTAGGAGGGACTTTGTTCCCCCAGGTCTCTGCCTTGCGGTCCATCCACTCAAGAAGCGTCAGGAGAGAGGTTGCCAGAGAAGACTGAGGCAAAAATGTTGCTGAGTACCTCAGCCTCCTCCTTGTCCTTTGTTACCAGTTTGCCAGTCTTGCTCCTCAGAGGGGGTACGCTTTCTTTGACCTTCCTTTTCTGTCTGACTTACCTATAGAAGCCCTTCTTATTATTCTTTGCATCACTTGCCAAATTCAGCTCTAGCTGTGCCGTGGCCTTCCTGACCCCATCCTTACACAACTGGGCAGTGTCCCTGTACTCTTCCCAGGATACTGTCCCTCCTTCCACTGACTGCATTTCCTTCTTGTCCTTTGATTTGACCAGCAGGTCTCAACTCAGCCATGCTGGTCTCTTGCCTTCCTTTCCTGGTTTCTTACACCTGGGGACTGAGAGCTCTTGAGCTCTATGGAAAGTGTCCTTAAAGTTCTGCCAGCTCTGTTCTACTCCCTTGTCCCTGAGGGCAGTTTCCCAGGGGGTCTTATTGACTAACTCCTTGAAGAGCTGGAATTTTGCTTTCCTAAATTCCAGGGTCTGAATTTACTCTTTGCCTGACCCATATCCCTCAGGACTGTGAACTCCACCAGTGCAAGATCACTGCAGCCCAGGCTGCCTCCAATCTTGACATCACCGATTTGCTCACTTGCATTGGTGACCAACAGGTCCAGTATCGCATCCGCTCTGGTGGGGCTGTCTATTACCTGGCTTAAGAAGTTATCCTCAACGCATTCCAGGAGTCTCCTGGATTGCCTACAGCTCTCCCTGCTACTTTTCCAGCAGATGTTGGGGTGGTTGAAGTTGCCCAGCAGGATGTGAGCCTGCGAGCACGATGCCTCCTGTAGCTAGAGTAAGAAGGCTTCGTCAATAGCCTCCTCTTGATTAGGTGGCCTGCAGTAGAAACCAATCACAAGGTTCCCTTTGTTGCCTTGGTCTCTAACTTCTTGTGCACTCCCAGCCTACTCACTGAAGGGACTGAGAAGCAGAAGAGGTCTTGACGCTGTGTAAGCACTGCTCAGCTGTAACTAAAACATCCCTGTGTTGTCAACAGTTTTCAGTACAAAGCCAAAACATAGCACTATAGGAACTGCTATGAAGAAAATCAACTCTCTCCCAGCCCAAACCAGTACAGTAGGCACAACAGTCACTTTTCACTATGCTCAAGTCTTTGTGACTGTCCTCATGTTTGTGCCTTTCTCCCATCCCGATCTTGTGCTGGGTACGTAAAGCACCTAAAACCAGCTTGTATCATTGGATCTCTGGCCCTGTCACTGTGTTCCTAAAAGCTTCAGCAATAGAAATGACTGATAGAATAGAACAAAATGCAACTCTCTTCCATTGTTGCATTAGAAGGCTGCAGGCTGGCCAGCCTTAACTTAAAGATAACGTATGTGGTGTAATGCAGCAGGCGCCTGTTGGACAACCTCTCCCAGCTCTCTCGATGGTGCAGTTCAAGCGTACAGCATCTTCTGTGCCTGTAACACTCTAGAATTTATCTAGCAATCTGTGTGCTATCACGTTCCTTGTCAGTGATAATAAAACCTGTCTTGCCTATAGAGGATTTCCTAATGAAGCACGGAAGCCAATACAAGCAAAGCCTCTGTGCATTGGTGATCATTCAATAAATCACAATTATAAAAGGCGAGGAGATAGCTCGATTTAAACATAGAGAATTCAAGACTTTTATTCTGCTGTCACTAATGCAGTAATTCCATGTGCACGCAAAGGTCCCATGATGCTCCAAGTTGCTAATTTAATGCTACTATTTAATGAATAATGTAATAGTATTGTACAAAACTGTGTAAATTGCTACAATGTCAGGCAAATTACTTAAGGCTGATCTGGTTTACACATGCCAGACTTCATGAAATTCTTTTTTTTCCCATCCTTAAACTTGATATATTTATGCATATGTAGATTATTCCCCATATTGGGCTTTTTGTGATATTTTAGTGAGGGTTTTTTTGCATTGTTTTCCTCACTCCAACCTACTTTCATAGAAATATCTCAAAACAAAGGGTAAATATGAAGGTACCTGCATAATGCTCATCCTGGTGTCTCATGTATGAAGGCAGAGGTCTTAAAATTTCTGGCAGGATTTATAAAACTTAATCAAACCTATTTCCAATATACCAGCTGAGGACCAGCTATGGCATTCCTATTTTTCAGTGAAATTGGAAGTATTTTCCAAAGTCGGATGGAGTATTCTGCACAGGGCAAGCAAAGCACAGTGTAGGGATGTTACATTTTCCCTTTTGTCAGTTCCATTGAAGTTTGGTCTGACAGATGTGCAAGCTTTTTTCCTTTAGACTTTCGTGCCCATTAAAAGTGAAGGGGAGGATTACTAATTGCACTGAAATATGATGAAAAGACTTTAAAAGCAGCAATTTAATTTTGTTTTTATAAGAAAAATAAATTGAAGTCCCAAATGAGTAGAACAAGATTGGTCCTGACAGGAGGTTGTTCCTGGAGAGTACTTCTTACAAGTGCATTTTGGATCTCAGAACTTCCATTCTTGTGTTTTTCCAGAAAGGCAAGTAATAATGCGCAATTTTTGTATATACAATATATTTTCCGTTGTTACACAAACTCTTGTCCCTGGAAACCTGTATGGGACTCCAATGTAGTTTTAGCAGAAATGGAGAACCTACACAGTGTAAGTAAAGATCTCAGGATTTGACCTATCATCCAAAAGAAACCTTGTAGCTTTGTGTAGTGTAGCCAAAGGAAATCTTTCTAAGAACACAGCTTACACTTGGGTATATGGATACCATTTAGCTACTAGGTTGTCTTGGGCTGGCTGCAGAATTGCTCTTTCTAGAGCATAGGAAAGGACAGAGGGATTTAGAGAGCGAAAGGGTAGTGCAGGCTGCTTTATGTCAGCTTCAGTGCACTTTTATATGCTGTACACTGTGGGAGAAGAGCAATGGATGTCATCTTTGCTTCTGACAACTCTTTCCTGAAATCAAATGACTAGAAGACACCAACACATTGTGGAATAGTACAGTCCTAACACTCACCCTGTTGGGTTTAGTTTATCCACATGGTTTGTCTGGGTTCTTGTTCTCCCTGGCAGATGCAGGCAGCCATTTTTTTCAAGAGGGAAATTATCCCCTACGGTGATTTCTGCCAGCCGTTAGGAACCATGCTTTTACCTAGTTTACTCATCAGAACAAGTGTTTATAGGAGCTACTTTGAGGGGCCATCCTCACTGCCTGTTGGGATGCCAAGTCCCAAGGAAAAGATGTAAAGAATTCAGAGAAGAGATTTCAAGTCTTCTAATTTACTTCAAGACTTCCAGCCTGCTAGGAGCAGAAAGAAAAAGATGTTGTCTGAACATGCTTTAAAATGTGTTTTCTGTCTTGAGGCATAACTTTTTTTGCTTAACAACAGTGAGACGTGTAGGAGGTTTGACTCTCTCTCCCACTGATGGATGGCTGCCAAGCTTATCCCTCAAAAGCGTAGCTTTCATGTTAGCATAGGCTGCCATTTGAATGTGTTCAACATCATTGTCACCTGCTCATTGGCAAAACTTGTCTAGTTGAAATGCTTTCTCGAACAAAAATGAACCTGTATTCCCTAGCAATGGCCTAACATGTAGCAGTTGATGATATTTATAGAAAAGGTTGAGAACTCTGAGAATATTCTTATACATTTTCTGTAGGAGACAGATGAGAAAATTTGGTTGTTAAACAAAACTCAAACTGTTTAAACCCATTTGAGCTAATGCCACCTACCCCTCACCTCTGAGTTTGTGTGTGCTCACACATACATATATATTTTGCTCGTTTATTCAGATCTAATGCTACTTTTTGGCAGACGTATCTCTTGCAGAGCGGTATTCTAGTTCTGATAATACTTGAAATAAATGAAGGCTGTTCCCTTAGCAACTGCTTGCTGAATAACCTTAAAATGCGGTGGGAATAAATAGGGTAACTAATATTTGTTGAATGTCTGGGGTTTGTGAAATATTCCTTTTCATAAATCTAGTAAATGGGCTTCTGCTGAATAAAGGGTGGGTTTTAAATGGATGTGTTATTATTTTGATGTGCAGTGTAATTTGTTTACTTGGATTGGGATGTCCTGACTCTTTGCAGCTGAGTATACTGAGAAAAATTCTGAAAGCCAATTTAATTTTTTTCTCCTATTTATTTGTGATTTATGTTTGTTTTTTAAACAGCTCCTTATACCTGAAGCCATTTGCTTCAGAGATAACTGTTTATGTTACACTTATACACTCACTTCATTCATTCTCTTTCCTCGCTTTCTATTAATTTACATGAAAATGGTATTTACATTACTTAGAGGCCAGATCCAAAAGAAAATGCCTCCATCTTTTGAAGCACAGTACTTGGGATTTCCAAGCTCTTTGGACAAGTAGCGAATCTTACCCTATTGTTTGCACAAAGGCCTCATAAAATGAAACATTGTTTTTTGTTGTTCTTTGACACTTGTGTAATAAAAATAAATAATTACTAATCAGATCAGTTTAGGGGAGAGGTTTCCTTTGAATTCCAGACTGCTGATCTGCTGGGTGTTGCTTGGCTTTTGGCTTCCTGGAAGGGCAAGACAAAGTCTGTCTGTTGCTGTGTTCTAGTTAAATGTGGCCGAGGCAACAGTCGGCATGTTTATTCCTCTGTCGCAAAATCCTGGTAAATTCTGACTGAAGGGAAAAAATGATCAAAACATCATGATCATAGAATCATAGAATGGTTTGAGTTGAAAGCGACCTTAAAGATCATCTAGTTCCAACCTCCCTGCCATGGACAGGGACACCTCCCACTAGACCAGATTGCTCAAAGCCCCATCCAACCTGGCCTTGAACACTTCCAGGGATGGGGCCTCCACAGCTTCCCTGGGCAACCTGTTCCAGTGTCTCACCACTCTCACAGTAAAGAATTTCTTCCTGAGATCTAATCTAAATCTACCCTCTTCCAGTTTGAAGCCATTACCCCTCGTCCTATCACTACATGCCCTTGTAAAAGGTCCCTCTTCAGCTTTCTTGTAGGCCCCTTTCAGATACTGGAAGGCCACTATAAGGTCTCCCCGGAGTTTTCTCTTCTCCAGGCTGAACAACCCCCACTCTTCCAGCCTGTCCTCATAGCAGAGGTGCTCTAACCCTCTGGTTGTCTTCGTGGCCCTCCTCTGGACCCACCCCAACAGGTCCATGTCCTTCTTATGTTGGGGGCCCCAGAGCTGGATACAGTATTCCAGGTGGGGTCTCACGAGAGCAGAGTAGAGGGGCAGAATCCCCTCCCTTGACCTGCTGGCCATGCTTCTTTTGATGCAGCCCAAGATGTGGCTGGCCTTCTGGGCTGTGAGCATACATTGCTGGCTCATGTTGAGCTTCTCATCCACCAGTGCCCCCAAGTCCCTCTCCTCAGGGCTGCTCTCAATGCATTCTCTGTCCAGCCTGTATTTGTGTATGGGATTGCCCTGACCCACGTGCAGGACCTTGCACTTGGCCTTATTGAACTTCATAAGGTTGGCACAGGCCCACCTCTCAAGCCTGTCCAGGTCCCTCTGGATGGCATCCCTTCCCTCCAGCATGTCAACCGCTCCACACAGCTTGGTGTCATGGTGCAGTGAAAGAACTGCCACTAATTAATTTTGAATTCTAAACAATTTTTACAAAATAGGTGAGAGCTGCAAAATGCTTAAAAAAACACAGATGGAACTTCTTTGGGAATCTTTCTTGGATAGCTGAATGACTGCTGAAAAGGCAACAGCAGTACTACTGCGCTATAAGACTAATGCCAGTAGTTATTATACATCAGTATGTTACATTCCCTGGGAACAAATTAAGAGGAAAAAATATGGTATGCTGATATTTTAGCATGGTAAAAATTTGTATATACCAAGCTGCCCTGAGTTTATTCTAGTGAAATCAGGTGAGAAATGTGCAATTAGAACAGAGATGATGAGGTTACCCATGTTCTAGTTCTTGTAGAATTTCAATCCCTGTCTCAGAAAATTCTCAGAGGATGTCTGTCATGAGCAACGAGTTCTGCTTTTATGGTAGAAAGGTTTTTGGGGTTGTTGGTTTTTTTTTTTTCCTCCTGAGAAATACAGCTGTTCACTACTATTTTTCCTCAGAAGTGTTGGATGACTTTTTAAGTATAGATATATATATGCACACAGTGGACTCAGATGATAAATCATCTTGAAAATAAAGACTAAGAGCATTAAAGTGAACCTGAGATACTAGGGAAACCTAGTATAGGAGTGTAAGAACAGTTCAGATATGTTCTCTAAAAGACAGAGAGTTTCGTGCCTATGTATATTGCTTTAGGGCAGTCTCAGTGAAATATTATAAAGCCAGGACCAGGATGAGACGGAGGCTCCCAGCCAGCTTAGAATGGAAATTGCTGTGTGAGAGGCTATCTCCTGGCAAAGAAAGCTAATACTCTGATGGGTCCAGATTTCCTTAAGTGATATTAAATTGGGAGTTTCACAACAATAAGTACTAGCATTATGTTACTGGTGAGTCTGAGTTACATGACATGAATGTAAGCAAAAGCTGTTTTATAGAAACAGACATAAGAGTTAATTTATTGTACTCTGAAAAAGCTTTATCTTAATTAGGCTGCAAAACTCACTCCCAGTTAGAATAATTTTTGGTTATTAACTGAAAAAGCAGAAAATATTCATCTATTTGAACAACAAAATTTAAAAACAGAGTAAGACTCTCTTTAGTAAAGTGTTGCTGCTGAATACCAACAACTGTACTAACTGTGTCCATAACAATCATCTGCACTACTGATCATTAACTTCACAATGAGTAACAGTGCTGATTTATTTAATGAACCTGCAGGTAATTGTTGTTTCCTTTACTAATTACATCAGGGAAATGAGACCTGTTAGCACTAAAATGGCTTGAAATGCTTCAGCAACCCTTTCTGAAGAGTAAAATGCCTGGCTATTTTTCTCTTACCTTCTGCTCTGAGATAAGTTTTTTATTATTCCCTGCTGTTCTAATTAGTGAGAAATCTCTTTTTCATCCCTTAAATAGTGAACCTTGGACATATCATACACTTCAGTATTCTGGGAAATTCCCCACATAATTAGAACATACTGCTTATAAAAACTAGAAGACTTCTACTGTGTTTAGAAGATAAAATTGTATGGGAAAACATTTAAAATCAGTCTTAAATGCTGAAATTGTTGAAGCTGTATTTTTAAAAGCTCGGCCTAGTGCAGTACAGCTCTGCTGTTCCTGCTGGTGAGACAGGTCTGTAGTGAGACCTGCTGGGCTCCTCTCACCTCAGAGCTCTGCACGTGGAGATAGGGCTCTTGAAACCTTTCTCAGTTTATATAGATTATGGGTTGTCATAATAGATGAGAATACCATGGCCACTTAATCTTAACTGTATGAGAACAGGCCATAATATTTGATCCAGAATTTCCTTCAAAGAAACCTTAACTTCTGGCTGTACCTGAGTACTTATTGGTAGGCTTCTAAGCAAGCTTCCGCTCTCTTGTGGAGAGTCTATGACACAGCAATTGTTCTAGTGTTTACTCTTACTGTTGGAAACGTGTATCTTACTCATAATCAGATTTTGTGTAACTTCAGCTTCCAATCACTGAATCTATTTATGTTCTTGCCTGTTTTATCTAACATCACAGATTGCATTTCCCCTCAAGTCCTTAACCTACTAAAGTGCCAATGAGGACACAACCAATCTTTATCCCATCCTTCCTCAAGCATAAGTTACTATGAGGACAGGCTCTTCTGTTATAGTGGCTATATCAAAAATTCACTAGGTCAAAGAAAGGTGACCTGATTGCCAGGGTACAGGAATGACTGTGGGTTGAAATGCTTATATTATCTGGGATATCAGTTTCAGTTCCTGCTATCTCAAATACTTGATTTAATTGATTGTTGATTATTGGCAGGGCCTAACCTCAGGACTTAATTCTTCCTGTCTGAGTTATTAGCCTTGAGAGTCATGCAACAATAGCTTAATTCCCTCATAAAAATGTATCATGGTTAGTACATTTTATGCAGAGGGGCTTTTTCAGTGAATGCCAGCCTGTTCTGCCTAGATGATCAGAAGGGAAGAAAAGGCCTTGCAAAATTAGATCTCCTCAGGATTTGAATTTGTTCACTTCTCAAAGATGAGGATGTTCACAAGGAAAAGGTAGAAACACAAGAATCAGAATGTGTGTTTGAGGAGAGGGAAAATCAATAGAATAAATTTCCAGAAGGTCTCCAAGTTCAGTTACCACCCATATTAAGGCAAATGGCAGGACCCTACTTTCTGGGAAAGCATCTCATGATAAAGTCTATATTCCCTGATATCACTGTGCCATAGCTCCAAGGCCAAACCACAAAAAAATGTCCAAGCACTTATTTTACAACTGTGAAATACCTGATAGCAGAGAGGAGAGTAGAAGTCATCTTCCCGAGGCAGAGTTTAATTATGCAGGAAGCTATTTTACCATATAATGAGGGCCACCTCTTGGAAAAAGAGCACTGACCACAAAGGTCTTAGCAACCTGCTGCTGGTGTTATAATTGAAAGAGCAAGCTTCTTTTCCACATTAGTGATAACTTTGATGTGAAAGGACAGAATGATCTTAATGTTCTCTTGCAGTTTATAAAGATTTTAAGTTGAATGAACAGGACATCTGTTAGTATTTTCATTCGTCCCCTGTTGTCTTTCCATGCTCTGAAAAAACAACCATTTTAATTGAGTAGTTGGCTCTCGCACCTCCTTCTGCTAATCCAGATGAACACTCAGTCACTACTCTCACCTTGCCTTGGTCTAAAACTGCTACATTTTGCCAATGATTTTCTTAAGGACTATAATACATCTTTCCGTTTCATTATATCAGGTGTCTGGAATGCAATTTAACTTTAAAATAAGATTGTTATTGAATCTAGTTTACTTTGAGCTGTGAATTGGCTTAACTGTAAGTTTTAAAGAGTTATGTTTTCAAAAAAACTTGTCTTTGTACTAAATTGAACTAAAATACTTTTAACTTGAAAAGAAAATTAATTACAGAAGAAATGAAAAAAGATTTGAATAAACATAAAGCTATGGAACTAAAAAAATTGAAAAATGTCTGACTGCACACTATTAAACAGCATGAGACTGGCATGACTCATTTCAAGGCATCTAAGATCTAATGAGTATCACATTCTGAGGTAAATTTTAACAACTCAGCCATACTTGTGGGAATGAATAAATGTACATTATACTTTGAATCTAAAACTCTCAAACTGGATTACAAATAAATACTTCCTGTTTTGCAAAAGTGATACACAGAAACCTATGTATATTTTAAAGTAGACCATTATTTAATCAGTTAATATTGTCTCTGGTATTCCTAAGAGTAGATTTTGATTGTGATATCTTAGAGTCTTACAAGGTAAAAAAACTGTCTTTTACGCAGACTATGCTATAATCACATTTGGCTAGTTCCCGGATAAGATGCTATTTTTTCCCCCATTTTCATGACAGAATTCTGGAGGAGTGGTTTTACATTCTGCTGTGACTACCTGGAAATGCTTCCTTCCCCCATCCTCTGCCCTTGTATGTGCTTTTGTGGGGTGTATTACTGTAACAGTTCTGTCTTCTTATATGGAAACGGTTGAAGGTAAGCTCATCTGACTCTCTCAACATTGAACTGGTCACTTCACTCAAGAGGAAGAATAAGTTCTTCCTGTGATACTTATTTAGAAATAGAGCGCTATACCAAGGACATCCCAGCATGAATTTCTCATAACCTTTCATAAATTCACAATCTTGTGTGTTTTATACAGTAAATGTAATTTCCACACTCCATACCTTCTCCATGTGCCACTGGAATTTGACGTTACAGAAAGCTACATGTTGAAAGGAGAGGTGGAAAGGTAAAAGAAAGGCCAGGAAATAAACCCCTGTGCATTGAATTTCCAGGATTCTGCTTTAAGCAGAATCATATTTTTCTCATCACCACAGGTAACTCACTTTCCTCTCTTAAACCTCCCAGCAATAAAACAAAGCAGTAGAGAATAATTAGGAAAGAAGAGGAATCTTTTTTTTTTTTAAATGGCAATGAACTTTACACTGATATGTAAAAACAGAAAATTTCCTCTTGAACTGATTTTATATGCTAGAAACCTGTTTGCTGTTACCTATGCATCAGAAGTCTTTGCACCCAATTACAGGATATATACTTAGGATCTTTGCAAGGTCAGTGTGAAAGATGCTCTAAGTATAAGACAGATAATTTAAATTTTTCCTCTGTACGAAGCCATCTCTGCCTAAAATGGGTTCATTGTTACTTAGAATTGGGCCTTACTTGAAAACCTTACAGAGCTCACTGACATTTCCTTTGAAGTAGAGCTATTTTTCAAGTTAATAACATAATGCAGTGATACACAAATCACAGCTTATTTTACATATCTTTTTGAATATTTCACTTTTCCAGTAGAATTGTCTCTCTGTACCTGGAGTGCACTTATAATAGGTATTCTTATAAAGGATGCTGAGTGTATTGCCTTATAAATTTTGTCACATTCAGCAAAATCATTAATATTTTACAAGGATTATACCATTAAAAACATACTTTCATGGAATGAAAAGGTTATGAAAATGAAATGTCACGCACTATGATTTTGCCTTAAAGATCCTAGTCGTTTACACAGCACTCTAGAATGGTAGTATAAAAGAGAACAGTCTTTCTTTTTGATAGGTTTCATTCAGGAGCCAGTTTCACATTTCATGCAGCATGTTATGTATGGAAATCTCTTGGAAAAGGTCACCATCTATCCTAGTCACTTCTTGCTTAATTAGACACTGTAATATCGTGCATTAAGCAATGCTGTTTTAAAGGAATTCAAGGAGATATAAGAAACCCTAATGACAATGTCAACTGATATTTATTTACTTCCATCAGGCAAGTGCACATGCCTGCATATGTGCTTGACAATGAATGTGAATTGTATATACAACCACTACATCACAAGAAAAAGTTTTAAACTCCTACTTCTTTGCTGCTGTAATAGATGGGAGAACCCTTGGGCTGAAATGCAGACACTACAAAACTGAATGAAAAACTTCTTCTAGCTAGAATACATCCAGATCTTAACTGAAAAATACAATGGCAAATATACCCAGTTTGAACTTGAGTACCAGAGAGAAGTTTGAAGGTGTGAGACATGCTGACGTTATTACTGAGTATTGGAGCAAAGAAATTATTTCAGCTTAATGTTTCAGTCCATGAGTGTTGTAAAAGCTACAGGTTCATATAAGCTCAGGACAAAAGAGGCCACAAGTATTTTAGACGCTATTCTGTAACTACACTTCAGAAAATTTTTTTGACATGAAACATGCTAAATTATTTAGAAAACTGCACAGAATTTTTTTGGAAAGCCTGAAGAGAAGTGGTCTTCTTTTTTTGCAGTGGAAAACCATACTTCTTTGAACTTTGGACATTAAGAATTTTTAGTCTTTACTTTGCTTTTATTCTCTTTTCAATCTCTTGGGTTTTATATATATCTGTATGGGCATCAGACTGTCAGCTTTATGTGATATCGTGATACAGCTTATTTATTTTTTTAATATAATTTCAAATGTTTACTGGTATGGGAAGGCCACCTTGGAAGACTGGTTTATGGCTAATTGATTTCATTGTCAGAAGAACAATCTGGTCTTTTTCATGGCTTTGTCCTTGGTATACTGACTTCTTCCTTTAAGGTAACTACCTCACTGGTGGATTCTTTCACTCTGCAGGTATAATTAACTCTTTTCCATCTGGCCCAAATTTTTTGTAGTTTCAGGTCTTTAAAATATACTAACCTCTTAAATGTAATGAATGCCTTTTTGCTTATACTGAGAGGGTTTTTTTACTCAGTGGAGGCTTTTCACTGTTTTGGACAATTTTATAAATGTTGGCTAAGTAAGGAGTGGTGTAACACATCTCTCTTTTGCATGTCTGCATAATGTAAACATGAATATATTTAGCTTGCACATGGACCATTCTGAGATACTCAGCGGACAGTCAGGGAAGCTGCTGTTCAAGCAACACATCTGAAGCTATTTTCCAGGGTTGTGTTAAGGGTAAAACCTTCTAAGATATTTATTCTCATTTATGAAAATTGAACTCTTCAAAACAGGTTCAATATTTGCGAGCCTTTGAAGCCCACCTCCACAGTGTGCTTTAGGGTGGGATGAGCATTTTCATTCCCAAAGCAGGTCATGCAAGGCTATGCAGGAGCTATACAGCTAAAATGGAAGCAGCTGCTCCTCAGCAGTTGCTCAGGTTAGTACTAGTTATTGAGGGTCAGAATGAAGGTCAGGGTTTTGTCTTTAGTTAGTTCAGGATTACTGATGGGTGAAGAAGTCTTCACCCTTCAGGCATGGAAGAGGCCATGAACAGAGGGAGCCTTTTTTTGGCTTTGTCGTGTTAAAAGGAATGTAGTTTCAATATTTTTCTGTCAGAATCCCAGGACTTTCACTGATTTGTCTATCAGAGTCCCAGCAAAGGACTTTCACTGAGTCAGATTCACAAAAATCAAAATTAGTTCTTTTATTGAGAGCGACAGAACAGATTTGAGATTGCCGTTGATAAATTCACTGACTGCAATAGTGCAACTAATTAAGGTTAATATTGCTAGCAAAAATAATAATAATACAACAGCCCGGGGGTACCATTCACCAGCAGGTGAGAGGCACAGCGCTTACCCAGAAGGCGTCCCTGCCTGGGGTGGAGGAAGAGAACGCAGCCCGTCGGCTGGTCCGTCAGGTATTGAGATTCTTCTCTCCCAATTTAACAGTCATTTTCTCCGTCTTTTATCCCCAAAGTTACAAGGTTTCCCTCCCCTAGGTGACATATAGTATGATTTGGGTGGAGCGATGAGTGCTATAGTCATATATGTTTAGCATGATCTCTGTAATCTTCATTAGCATATGCAGGGGTGTCAACTGTAATATGCATTTCACAGGTAATGAGGCAGAGGTCAGTCATCGGGCACGACAGCCTTCGAAGAAACAAAGAACTACACAAGTTCCTGTTACCTTGTCTTCCCTGACGAAAAGCAGGGCTGTCCTGCCTCCCCAGGGCCCCCTCCTTACCTGCACCCCGTGCTGGCCAGGCGAGTCTCCACTCCCTCAGCCTGCACAAGAGAGAGCAAGGCCAGTCTTAATTGTTCTTTGAGCACAGAGACTTTACCTCATTATCCAAGTTCCACAGCATTTCCTGCCTATTATCAATAGTTTATAGTGAGATTTACAGGAAACAAGGGCAGGAGAGCTGGGAGGTAGGATCCTGTAGTAATCCTGTGTGTCTCCCATTAATATTTAGTAACATTTCAAATTCACCAGACAGATAAGAAATTTAAGTTAATTCGTTCTTTGCTGGAACTTTTTTTTTCAGCTAGTATCATGCAGTTTCTGAGATTTAAAATTATGTGCTTTAGAAGAATGGGGGTTTTTAAGTTTCTTTTATTATACTTGCCTGCATTCATTTCTCACTCTTGTTTCCACCATATTTGTGATCAGCGAGATCCCATTTTCCTATCTGGGTTCCTCGAATTGACAATTTGCTTTTATATTTAGGTGCTGCTGTGGAGATAGCCCAGTTTTTGAAAACCCTGAATGCAACATTTTTATTTTTATAGGGTGCTTCCTGGGAATGATAACTCAGCGCCTGTCCTTAGGAGCTCAGGGAACAGTCTAAAACATGTTTTTGTTTTGTTTTGTTTTTTTAGCCCTTCTGCATCTATGCTAGCTTGAGAGATTAATTCCCTCCCTCCTCATCTTCACTGTGCCTCTCTGGAAGCTGTGCTGCCTTTAAATTTATAAGGTAAATTGAATATATGAGTTGCTTGTTTTTCCTTTTCAGTTAATTAAAGATTTTCATATTAACTTGCAGAATTTAAATAGAACTTATTTGCAACTCAACTCTTTTGGGCTGATGTGAACCCACACAGACGCAAGATGGAAGAAACAGTCGATGCAGCTCTATTGACCCACTCTGAAATGGTGACCCAAGATCCTGCAGTCCAGGAGGAGCTTTGTCCACAGTTCATTCAATCCTGTGACTGGCATGGCAGCCTCCTGCGAAGCCTCCCAGATTTATTTTGTATCTGAAGGGGATTTTGGCTGATATTGAAGGAGCTAATATGTTAAAAACATGGACCAATATACTACAGCACAGCCCTAATTGGAACTGAAGCTAGGGAACTGAAAAAAGTAGCTGAATTGCCCATTTTTCAAATGTAGATATTCTGTGCTCTGTTAGTAGCATTTCAAATTACCTCAAGTGTATTCAAAATACCATCCGTTTTTTGTAATCCAGGGGATCATCTGATGTATTTCATTTCTGGATGTCTGTACAGCCCAGTTAGTTGAATTATACAATGGCTCTAGAAACTTCCAGAGTAGAGCATACAGCCTCCAAAGTCACTAGGTTGCTTAACTGTGAGTCAGCAACAACTTTACTGAGGCTAGTTTAGCTCAGCTATAATGCTTGGAACATCTGGGACTGCTAAAAATAAATTTGGGGGTTTTTAATGGAATGAGCCAAACATATGTTTTATGTGAAAACACCCACAACAGTTTGAAAAACATGATTCATTTTCTTATAAACAGAAATGTAAAAGTTTAAAATGAAAATGTCAGTCATCAGATCTAGAAAGATGTCTTCCTATTTAAACAAGCTGCAAGTCCAATGCAAAGCACACCAAGACTTGTATCAATCCTTAAAAAGTGCCAGTGAGAGCTGAATGCCAAACAGCTTCCCAGGAGGCACGTTACGTTAATCACTATGGCAATCAGTTATTTATCATTCTTGCAGACGTGTATTTTCCATTTACGCTAACAGGGTGGTTGATTGGATTTTGCTCATTAAATGGGCAGAGTCAAAACTGGTCTTATAAACTGCTGTTCAAGTTAATTAGTGAGTCTGCATGTACTTAGAAGCAAAAAACTTAGATTTAAAATTATAACCTACATCAATCAGGCATCTTTTCTACATTATACCAAAATCATTCCACTTAGTATATTCAGCGTAAAAGAGAAAGTAAAAATGCTGCATTTTCATTTCCCCCATTCTCTGATGGTCTGGCAGTAACTGTGATGTTGTTACTCATAAAAGACTAAGAACAGATATTTGCTTTTGCTCTGCTGTCTAACCTGAAACTCTCCCAGGCTCTGTGTCTAGCTTAAGAGACGATACAGGGATAGGAAGATCCTTAGTTAGAGTTTTGTGTTCTTTTTTTTACAGTCTTTAGTTGATTAGTTATTAGCAGCTAACAAAGATGGCCTGCAAGCACTGTGACCTAAACAGTAACAATAAGAATTTAAAGGCAATCAGTGGTGGAAATGCTGGACTTTGAGTCTGGGGATCCAGTTTCAGCTCCTACATTTTATGTCCATGTGGGAGGGGTGGTTTCATTATCCTAGATACGTTCACAAGTTTCCCATGCATGTTTGTGAGTGTTCCTTTGTAAAACAGTCAGACATGTTTCTTCTTCTGTCTACCACAAATGATTTAAAGATCCAGCTGAGGATTCCACAGATCTCAAATGCCTTTTCTTTCTCACTTGTATCATGTCTCTGGGAGTAGATTTGATTGCTCTGGCCTGGGGAATAGGGGATATTCTGAAATAGCATCTTTTCAATATTGGAGCTTTTTGTGTGAATAGTTCAATATTCATTGGACGGATAAAGTAGGAATTTAACTTTGAATTTAAAATACTTGGGTTCCATGGTTTCCCAACAGGAGGAGGAGGAGGTTTGGGAGTCAGTCTTTCATAGGCCTTTTTAGTGCTTTGTCCATTGCACAGGAGAGAACAATGGGAGAGAAAGCTGGGGTGTGATAGCTTCTTATCCTTCGCCCACTTGTCTCCAAACTGAGAAGTCCTAGTCCTTTTAACCTCTTCCCAGGGAGCAGATGTTCTAGATGATACCCTTGATCATTTTCATTGTCTTTCTCTTTGCTATCTCTATTATGTCCTTTTTGAGCTGTAGAGACCTCAAGTGCACACACAATACCAGTACTGCAATAAAAACAAAGTTTTGTCTTGCAGAAAAGTGTTGTTTCCTCTTGCTCTCAATAACCTTCCTGATGATACCCAACTTTTACTGCATTCTAGCAGCTGCTATATGGTGAGCTGTGAGTTTCTGACTCCCTTTGAGATTGTTCCAAGTCCCCTTTTCCTGAGTTTCACCTGTCAGTTCCACACTCAGCATCATGTAAACACAATTTAGATTTTCTTCACCTCACGTTTATTGGCATTGAAACATACTTGGTGTCTTTTTCCTCCCTCACTCTGTTTTGTGCAGCCCTTTTGGAGTGCTTCGATGTTATCTGCCATTTAATTACCTGAAAGGGCTTAGTATCATCATGATTTTGAGATTTAGGTGTCCAAAGGAGATACAAGGTGGCCAGACGTCTCTCACCTTACTTCTGAGCTCTGTAAAACTGGCAGCATCAGCCACAAAACAGACAGAAAGCTTGTTACTCCCTTTTCTTGCCTGGCATTCCTCCTCTATAGCATCTTGCCAAGAGCCTTGTGAACAGTTGTTATGGTACTACAGATCTTATTTTATTGAAATTCAACAAATTAAGGTGGGGGTGCAGGGGAACAGACACACACACACACACACCCCCCCCCCATCATCTGGATGGAGAGGGTTATGTGAGTCACATAGTTTCATTTTGGGTTTGGCTTGTTTGCTGGTCTATACAAGACCTACTGGATTTTGGGGCTTTTTTCCCCCATATTTTTCTCACCTTTTAAAGATATGTACAGTATCTTAACAGTTGTACTCTTTGACTGGAAGGAAGAAAGAGTTCAGCAGCCATTTAAGAACAGAAATGCCTCACCACCTCACTGTAGTTCATGAAGGTAAATATTTTCTTGGTGGGGGGAAGAGTTGTGGGAGTAGCTATGCCTTGAGCAAACAGAGCTTGTTTGGCAATATGCTGTCACACCAAGGTTTAAGGTGCTGCAGATCTCTTGTGCTGAAGGACTTTCAGTGTCATAGCTCTTAGTAAATCAGAAACTTTCAAGGAATGTTTGGGTCTAATAAAAAAGGATCCAAAAGGAAAGACTCTAGCATTCTGCAAAGCAAACTTGCAGAGATCCAGCAATATTCAAGCCATTTATGGTCTAGAAACGTGATGAAATTTTTGCCACTGCAAGCCTGTTTCTCATGCTGCAATAAAACATTGTCAGCAACCTGCCAGCTTTATCTCCTGCATTTAATGGCCAAAGCTTTTGTGAAGAGCATTAAAGACTGATATTTTCTTTTGTGGGTACTCTGGGTACTCAAATGCTTTTTTAATGAGAAATTTGTAGTGATGAAATTCCTTTCACTTCCCATTCAAAAGCTGTGGGATTAGCTTTTATTCCCCTGAGAAAGTCAGAAAGTGTTGACAGACAGCAACTCAACACAGTGGAAACCTAGTTTAGTCTTTTTGGGTAATCTAGTGCAATCATTCTCAGATAGGGAAAAATGCTTCCTTTCCTGTATGTTTGGAAGGGAAAAGGCTTACCTTTCCAGATGGCTTGTTGGAAGGCAAACACTGCTAGGTCAAGAGGCAGGGCGCACTCCAGGTCATCCTCATGGGGAACTGTGCCCATAGATTTCCTCCTCCTTTTGTCTCTCCTCTGCCCCCACTCCATACACCAATGAACCATTTTACACTTTGTCACAGGACAGGGCAGGAGAGGAGGAGGGGGCTGCCCAGGGACTTGCAGGGTGAGGTGAAGTGCTACTTCTTCATCTCTGCAACTGAGGCAAGAGAGACACTCATTGTACCCTGGATTATTACTTCTTTCCTAATGGAACTTAAAATAAATGTAGTCTAACCGGATAACATCAACAATGTACTTTTGAGCTTTCTCCATGTTAGAAAAGAGCTAATACCAGGCTTATGCATTACGCTGACCATTTGACAGCCCATGTATTATAAATTAATGGTCACAGCAGAGTGATTTTTTCATCTGAAGCACACGTGGAACTTCTTAGTTTGAACAAACATACATGTGAAATGTTGTCATCGCCTAGAATGACTCTTTCCAAAATAGTGATAGATTTGGATGTATATATTACTGAAAAAGAAGGGACTGAGTTATACAAAACTAAGCAATTGAATTGAGGCTTCTTTTCTAAGTCAGCTAGTCTCTCCACATGGTGAAGTTTTAAAGGAAAATCAGGGGGACTACCCTGTTTTACTATCCTGTCTTAAAAAGTCCCTTTTGTAGAAGATAAGAGATGGTGTCATTATGAAATGGAAGTGCTTGCTCAGCCAGGCATCAGAGCAATGCAGCTTAGAGTAAAATTTTACTTGCTAAAGCTTTGACCCAGATACGTTTCAGATACTTTCAGTATCTTCTTATTCACACGTTTTCTGTTGCTGAAAGGAAATTGATACATTTCCCATCTTATTTGCTGTACCTAAATCAAAATATGCTGAATACATTTATTTGTGATTAACATGTATAGTGCCTGCCTTTGCTATTCATCTTGATTAATATATCTTTCAAGAAGACTATCTTATGTTTTTAATGTATATTTTTTTAGAATTGATAAGTTCGAGCTTAAAAGTGAAAAAAACCACGCCACAACATATCAAAAAGGAGGGTTTTTTTTCTCTAGCTAGACATATCTATTTTATCATAGTAAAAGATGAACCAAGACGCATCACAAGTTTCTTTATCAGTTCCTTCTAATGACTCGGTAAGTTTCTAATACAAGCTGGGGTGCTTAGTTAGTAGTCTGACAGCAGAAAAGGAGCACAGGAAGGATGAATAGCTGCACATCTAAACCGCTGTGCCAGTTTGCTTAAGCAGCTGACCCCTCTAATAAGTAATGTGAATATTAAAATTGCTAGCCTACAATTTTCCATAGATTTTTCTTCTAGGCTTTTGAGTCTTTAATATATATACACTATCATTATCTTGTTTAAATATTAAAAAGATGTACCACAATAACGGCAAAGTCAGTGCTCAGATCTGTCTTTGCTGGAATTGGGAGAAAAGTTAGAGCAAACTCTATGTGTGTTATTTTGGAAGCAGCCGTGTGTAGGCATGCTCAGGGAGGCTGTAATAGCCTAAAGCCAACTAACCTACTGTAATAAAACACTGTTCATTTTCTCTTATGCCTGACATTGTTTTGCTTAAAAGCATAGGAAGTAATTAAGAAGGAAAATGTCTTTCATCTTCAGAGGAACTGGGATGATGGCCATAAAAGGGCAAGAGTGGGTTGCAGTTTGGTACAAGTTCTGATAGGATATGGATTTTCAATATGCACAGTTCTCCATGTCAGCAAAAATGGGTCATTACAGTTTTCTGTGACATTCATAACTAATTTAATGGAAGTCTTGATATAATATGCTACTTAGGCCATACCCTTTTTGTAATTGAAGTCTCAGATCAAATGGTGACTGTGATAATCTATTTTTATTTCCAAAATGGGCTTTTTGACTTCGTACTGTGTTGCAAAGGCATTTACCTCTATAAATATGCATTTCATAAAGAAGTGATTGGGTATTATTAAAAACACAAATAAAACTATGAAAAAATAAAAATATTTGCTATAGTTGGATCATCCATTATTACGTTTTTTCCTCCAAAAGGGTATGTATATTTTGGAAAGCTTTTTTGTTGTGATTTATCACACAATGTGTTTCAAGTATAAGGCAAAGCAACTAAACTTTTCAATTGAACATGAAATGACCACGCTGTGCTTTTGTGCCTGCATGGCCATGGGGTATCGGTGACACCTGGCAGAATATTATACATGCCAGAACGGTCCCAGAAACTATATAATACTTCATTATATAAAGGATTGCCCTCAGTGGCTTCCTTATAAAACACTTCTTTTCATTATTATTTTTTTTAAATACAGAAAGCTTTTGTCTCTGAAGCTCATATGCAGGATTATTTTGCAATTTTTGTTAGGCATAGTTTCATGTGGAGAGTTCCAGCCTTCTTGCACCTTTCAGTTATTTAATTATATAAGTAATATCTACACAGGGAAACCAACACGTATGTGAAATTAGAAAGGTGTCAAATTTTTTTTTATTTTAATGTCTGCATTGTTTACATTCACTATTGCAGATTCATCATTTTCTTCTTGAAAGTCATGTAATTAAAAGGTTGTTGCTGTTGGAATCCAGAATGTTTGTGTCACTCTGTCCTCTATGAATACAATTGAGGAACTGACAGGAGATAAGATAAAAGTCAATAAAAAGAGAATTATTTATTAAAAAGATCTAATGTTACAAGAACAGTACACAGGAACTATTATATTACTGTGTCTTCCACATCGTATATACCATTATATATAGCATATATACAGATTGTATACAATATATCTAACATTTTGATATGGGCCATGACAGTATCTTTCTTTTGGTCTGCAAAACAAAGTTTCTTTCTAATTATTTTTTTTCCAAACAGGTCTTGTGGCATTGTACAAAAATACAGTCTCCTCAGTGACGCTAGACTGCACTACTACAATCTTTTACATGACAAAGGAAAGAGCTCTCCATTGCAACTAAAAATAGTATGTCATGATAAGGAAACACTTTCTCCTACAAAGTAACAAATAGGTAATACATAGGTACTTAAACATTTAAAACATGTTTATTAATATATTTAAGATGCAAAATACATAGTCTGTTCATGTTGAATATAAAACATACCCCTTTTTGTCCCTGCAATACAACTACATTACCCGATGGTATGTTCAGTATTTCTATCTGTGTCTTGACACTAGAGATTGAGATATAACTAGATGCAGCTCTATCTCCTTATCAGACTTTCATTCTTCTTATAAAGCATAGCCATTTATCGTATTCAGAAAGTTATTTGACCAAAATGCCACCAGCAGTGACTGTAGTCTTTTTGAATACTTTGAAATAAACTGCATTGGCAAGCAACTGTATAAAAAATAGAAGAAATTATGCTTAACTAATTTATAAAATAGCCATTTTGCTTTTTGGTTCATCACTTTATTCTTGTTTATTTTAACCTTTTGAGAAACAATGGTTTGCTAATGCAAGTTCTCTGCACAGTAGCAATGCTGCTGTTTTACAAAGGACAGCAGGTAGTTATTTTCTATGAGTTTGCTCTATCAGCAAGCTACATTCCACCTTCCTTTTTTTCATCTCAAAGGCTTTTCCAGAAGCAGGGATTCAGAAGGTCTCCTTCTGTCTGTATCTACAGTCTGTGTTCAGCTAGCTATCCTACCTTTGTTTTCCTAGCAACATGGTAATTAAGTAAATTTAAAACCTATTTTTTAGAAAACGATTTAAAATATCAGTGGGTAATAAAGATTTGAATTGAACCATCTCTGAAAATTTTTACTGATAATATATTCAAAAGAAAAAAAAAATTAGTCATCATTCAGCTTTTTACCTACCAAACACTTGATCTGCGTTGTGCTTTCTTGGCTACTATTTTAAAGCTGCTAAGGAAGGGCACAGTTAGAGTGTACTAGCTAAATGCCAAGTAGTATTTTGCTAGTGAGCTGGCAAAATAATCGCATTTTAGACCCAGAACCCATCAACCAAAATAGACTTGCATTGAAACTTTTAGAGGGACGGACAACTAGAAGAATTATGCTATTAGGACTTGCCTGTTAAACTTTTTTGACTCGATTTTTCCCAGGCAAGGGAATGTTCATCCTGGGCGCAATTGCTAGACCCGTGGTAGTAAAACACCCTCCCTCACAACACTGTGCACACCATAATTGTACAAACACGCACACCTTGTACACTGGGGATCATTTTGATTCAGGTGCCAATATGAGGAAAGGCCTCCCAATGTAGAAAAACTGTCTAGATTTTCTATTCAGTGAAAAATTGTTTGGTACAGCAAAAAGTGGGGATTAAAACTGATAGCATGCAGTCCCTACAAGAATAATCTCTAATGAGCTATAGAAGTAGAGCCAATTAACTAAATAACTGGAATGATGCTCGGTAGCACTTATTCAAGTATTTTTTTTCAGACACAGTGTTCTCCAAAATATATCCTACCGGAGGCTGTATATATGTGAATGATTACATTCCAAAAAACGTTAATATTCTCTCCATTATATGCTTTCATATATACTTCAACTTGGCTACCAAATATATTACTAAAAAATGGACCCAGAGGAAAAAAAAGTGACAACTGAGAAGTGGTTGGAAAAAGTAGGTTTATCTCTTTGCATTGCTGTATTTGTCCACTTAGCAGCCTAATGTATATCATATTTAAATACCCATTGGAGTTTTCATTTTCATATATATTAGAAATTGATTTTTTATTTGCTATTGAAAATAAATACTTGATTCTTTTAACATTAAATCATGTGGTATTTGATGAAAACCAAACTTGTTTCCTTTTAAGTTTGTGTTTAATCATTTTCCGTTTACCTTGCAATAAAATAAACAGCATCTTTTCTGCTCCTTTCTGCCACTTTCTGAGGGTGCTGTCTAGTATTGTATTGACAGTTCTTTTTGCTAATTAAATACATATTCATACATTTTCAGAACAAATTCTCTGTACTTTTGCAGTGGGCTGTGTATCTAAACTATATTTTTCTTTCATCAGTTGGAACAGCCAGCCATAGGGGATGCAAGAGAAGTATTTGACAAAGGTGTATCAAACTTTGTTTTATATTTAAAAAAGAATTTTTTTTTCCAAACTAAACAGATGTACTGTACTAGACACCACTGTTTAAACACCTAATGGTACATGACTGGGGTCACCAAAATTGAACATATTAAAAAAGTAAAATACGTTTGACAGAAATTACGTTTCCTTACAAAAGTTTATTACATACAATCTGCATATTTTTGGGCCAAGAAGTGTCCCCTCCCCAGAGGACTTTTACAAAAAATGAAGAGAAAAAAACCTGATGAATTATTGACCGTGTCTCCAACACTCCTCTAAGTGCACCACAGGCATTTCTATGGATCTTTAAGAATTAGCTTGGGTTTCCAGTTTCTCCATGGACATAAAACTCCGTCTCTTGGTGTCATCAAGCTAAAGCAAATAAATAACAACAACAACAAAGTCTGCAGTCTTCACCATGAGGTTGAAGGAACCATCAGTGCCAAAAGCAATGTTACAGAGGATGAGGAAGTGGACAACACATGTAAGGTGGATTGAGCACTTGTTACTTTCCCTCCTGAAACAAAAAGCAAAGTAATTAAGGAACAAATGATGCAAACAGTTCTCAGTACATTTAGGTACTGTATTTTACCCAAAACTTGTATTCTGTTACACTTACCAAAAGCCTAACTTTTAGGCAATGGGTTACCTTGCGAGAACTGCAATCGCAAAATAGGCTCACTATGCAGACATGAGGAAATAGGGGATTTTATGATGATATCTACAGAAATTCACATGCTGAATCCTCATATTCAGTCTGGAAATGAATAGGAAATTCCAAAAGGGTGTGTGGTTTTATGCCTTAATGTTGTGGTTTAACCCCAGCTGGCAGCTTGGACAACGCAGCTGCTCACACAGTTCTCCCCCTTCCCCCAAGAAGGGCAGAGAGAAGAGGGAGAAAAGGAGGGGAAAGGGAAAGGAAAAAAAACCCCTCATGGGTTGAGATAAAGATGGTTTAATGGAACAATACCAGGAAAGGAAATCAGCAATAATAACAATAATAATATTGACACAAGTCTCTCTCACCACCCGGTAAATTGGTGAATTCGCACTGTCCTGAGCAGTGATTGCAAATTTCTGCCGCTTGGCCAACTCCCATTTATATACTGAGCATCACGCCTATGGTCGGAAATATTCCATTGGCCATGCCACTGTTCTGCCTATGCTCCTTCTCAGCTTCTATGGGAAGCTGAAAAAATCCCTTGAATCCTATAATTATCACCTAGCAACAACTAAAACTATATGCGTTATTGACATTCCTTTCATACCAAATCTGAAATATAGCAGCCACTAGAAAGAAAATTAACTCTATCCTCAGCTGAAAACAGGACACTGAATCCTCTAAAAGAATTAGGCTGCAGAAGATGCCCTGAGCCACAATCACAAGTGTTCTTCCTTAAGCAAGGAATGAGAGCTAGCCCTTGATCTTGATGTCTGTCCAGAGGAAAAAGTGGTCTTTTGCCCAATAACCCAGTGATGTTTTTAGGTCACAGCAGTCCCTTAAAAAGCCATGCTAAGGGGAAATACGCTATGGGCTGGCAGTAGCAACAGATCACAGGATTGGAAGGGAACCAGACTGGGTTTCTTTGGACAACAGTTGTCCTAAGTGGAACTGATCTGTTGTGTATAGTCTAATCAAAAATATCAGATTAGAAGGAATGAAAGATTTTGTGGCCTGGACTTATGTCTCAAAAGATACATGAAACAAATATTCTGTGGAGTAGAGGTCGGTGTCTTCTGCTTTCTGATGATAGCACTGTAGTTTGTGACTAGATTAGGGCTGAAATTTAGGTCTAGGCTGAAGTTTCAACCTCACACCTTTTAGATAGTACTCCTTAAGGACTAAAAATCAATGTTTAGTAGAATTTTAAAGTGTTAGCAGAAAGTTAGAATTAAGATGCCTTGTTGTGTTTAGGCAAAAGACAACATTATTTTCTGGTTGTTCTTGTCACTAATGCTTCTATCCCTTTCTTACCTGTGTGATATTGATACTTTAAATTCTTTCAACATATTAGAGTAATTGAGGAAATAGAAGCTAGACATCATAATTTACTTCATTATAATACATTAATACTGTAATATGTTAATAATTTAATAAATATCTACTCAAGGGACTCATTGGAACCTACAGAGAAATTCAGCTTATTCTAAAGCAAGCACATAAATGCGTTCAGCTACCTGAATGCATGCTGTTTTAGCTGTGTTAGATAGTACACTTCTGAGTGGTGGTCCAGAATGATGTGCATATCCTCTAAGTCCCACATCACGTCTGCCAGCTCTGTGCAAATGTTTGGGATACCTTAGGACATCTCAGATGTCTTTGTGTGCCTATGTCTGAATATTTAAATTCAGAAGATCAACTGAATTGCTGTCAAGGCTCCGCTGTCAGTCTGTGTGGATTACATCTCAGCTGATAATAGTGCTATTTGAGACACCTACTGCACGTGTAGACATCGACAGCTCAATTAGGTTTCCAGATGTTATTCTAGAAAGGGAGAGGTTTCCTGTAAATCCTCTGTTTTGTTCATCAGCCCCACATGGATGCCTCAGATACTCTTGAGCATCTCAAATGGCACTAGATACCTTTGTTTCAGCATAGAACTGAAGACTCTGATTAATGATTTTATCTAATAGCAAGAAAATTATGAAAACATTTTTTTTCAGGTAGAGAATAATAAAGTTAATGAGCACTGTTATAATTACCACTCTTCCAAATGTAAGTGTAACCTTACCTGAGAAAGATGGAACTCTGATCTGGGGACTCGCAGTCCCATCCCCTCCTTCACTGACTGCACACACCTCAATGATGTAGACACCAACATCAGGAAGAAGTACCACCGCAGAGGTTTTCTGTGTTTCTATAACTTGGCTGTTGCTCTGGCCTTCTTGCCTAAATAATACCTATGGTCAATAAAGTAGATAGTGGTCACAGTGGTCTTTCAAGTTATATACTAGACATTTTGTGTAGATAATGCAGTCACTGAATTGTTCATTGTTTCATGCTTACATTAAGGATTTCTTGACATTACATTTGAACAGTCATCTGCTTTTACTCTCTCCTACCTGCAATGGCTTCAAAACAATAATGGCAAAGTATATAAGCAATTAATGAATGTGAAAGGATATTGATTACCATCCAGAGCAAAGATATAGCATTTGCCTGCTCCAGCATTAGGTGTTACACAATTGTTTTCTCCAAACTTTTTTCTAAATGTATTTTGGGTTCCATTTGATTCAAATTCTTATCCCAAAATTCATGTAGATATTCACATTTTTGGCTCAAGAACCCAACTTAAAATGTAAAGAAAAAGCCCTAAATAATGTCCTTAGTGTGTTCACCTTAGCTGGTTAAGTCAGCTGAGAATAGCTCAGATCTGTCCCTGCATCTCATGTGAAACTCAGCACAAGCTTCTGGCACGTAGGAGGAAAGCAAGTGAGTACATAGCTGTCTTTTTGGTACTTCTGCATAAACTTCTGTTCCCAGACAAAATTGAAAAGGTCAGAGAGGTGTAAAAAAATAGTCAAATTAACTTTTTCAGAATCTCAGCTATTCTGATAAAGGTTAGAGAGGTTTCTGGTTTATTTGAAACTTTTTACACATTCTTGGTGGTATTTCCTGATTTATCAGAGGTGAACATCAGCCTGTAATCTATAGAAATGATCGTATATATGCTTCAAAAAAACCCCAACCACACCTCTGTAAAAATATATAAATTATCCTCTTTTGATATAAAGTATTGTAGTAAATTCCACTGCTTTTTATGACTTGTTATTTAAGAATTAATCTCAATTTTACTCTTTAAAACTTCAAAATTTAAATGCCAGATGTTACCGTCGCTGATTGTTGAACATCACCAACATGATCACAAAACAAACCAAAGTATTTGTGTTTCTGCTCCATAAAAATATTAATTTTAATGTCATTTTAGGATGCCTCATTCTTCTGCATTTCTCTAAATCCTACTGCAAACACAGTTAAATGGAAGTGTTAGTAGGAATTTTATTGCAGGCTGGTTTTATTAATAGCCACTTCTGAGTCAGAGACGATGAACTGATCCCCTCAGATAGAGCTTACTCACTTTATAATCAGTAGTTGAAAATCACGACACAGAAAATGTTGGGACGTTTTGCTCTTTTCATTTTTATTTATTGCTTTTCATGGTGAAAACTGATTGCAGACAGTTTGTATAACATCCTTTACTTACACAGAGAAACAAGAAAAAAAAAACCAACAGAGAAGAGGTGTAGTCATTTGGAAGAGAGAAAAGTGAGCAAGGAAGGGGAAGCACTGACCTTGTATCCCATTACATCAGATTCATTAGCTAGAGGTCTGACTGGCTCCCACCCAAGAGACACATGAGAGCCGTCCTGTATCCACATAATATTGCTTGGTGCTTGGCTGGGAGCTAAGGAGAAAAAATAACAACATGTACATAAATATAGTTTATAGGTAGTTTTCTTAAAATCAAAAGAAAAGTATTTCAATCTTTTATTACATTTACAACTGGTTGCATTAGCAGGCTCCCAACTCTAGCTGAAATTGCTAAAGATTTTTTTTTTCATCAGATTAGTCATTTAATAGATTGTGGTGTATTTACCCAGCCCACCCCATAAACTCCACAGAGATTATGAATTTGAATTTTTTTCTGTCCCTTCTTTGTCAAAAATGCCTTGGTTTCTAGAAAATAACTTTTATTATGAATGCAAAGTCATATGAATTCATGTCTAAATATCAAAGCAAAGCCATGATACAAAAGTATACATGATCCCTGATTATTACACACTCTTATTAAAGGAAAACCCAAGAGGGCAGAGGTTGCTCCCTGACTTCTTCCTTTGAGCAAAAGTACTGAGATCACTTACGGGACTTCTTGGTTGCTGCACGCACAGCAGCGCTAGGTGGTCCATACCCTGCAGCGTTATACGCCCTCACTGTTAGGTGATATAATGTGTTTCCTTCTAATCCTGTCAGGAGGATGGATGACTCATTTCCTTCAGTTTTGACCTTTTCTGCTGCTTCTTCCTGCTCCATGTCCTTCCAGTAACCAACCTGCCAACAAGCGACCAAACGAAGGATTAATATAGGCATCTGGGAAGCTCATGCTTCCAGATGCACATACTTGTTATCTTGTGGAGGGTCTTTTTGCCATTTCTGCCTTTTGTCTGATCATCAAGCCCTTTTAAACGTGTGGGATTTGCAGCCTAAACTCAGAGCCAAACAGTGCTCAGTTCTCCAAAATGGTGAGATGCAGAATATCACAGTATTACCTGAAGGACGTTGAATTGCTGTATACTGGCATGAGAAGATGTAACTGTAAGATGGAAGAGCAGACAATGAACTTTGGCAGGAAGCCAAAAGCATTTCAGAGAATTCAAGGAGAGCTCATCTTCTGGTAGGTCACCAGAAAACCTACCTTCACCCTGGAAAGCTCTGACTGCATCAGTTAAGAAGTGTGAGCAGTATTTCCTTCCTGGCCCTGTGCGACTCAGAGCCACAAGATATCATATCAGTTTAATGAATAGAAAATGACAGAACACCAAAGGAAACCTTTCATTCATCTTAAAAAATCTTATCTGAATAAAAAGAAGGAAGTGGATTCAGTTTTAGTCCTTGGATATAAACAGGTTTCTAGTAAATGCAATTTTGATAGTATGTTTATACTCTTGCCTTTCAGACATAAAATGCCTAAATGGTCTTTGTCGGTTCTTAGTCCGTATTTCTGGTATCTATACTGAGTTTATCATAATCTCAAAGAGATTATAGAGTTGAGCTAGGAATTTGACTAGTCTCTTTCCTCAGGGATGAAGTATATGCAGGGCATAACTGGAAGAAGGCAGTACTGTCTCTTTTTAATGTATCTAGCCTACACAAGTAAGGTAATTCTCATGGGGCCCTATTTTCCCTAACAGAAGATGTCACTAATGTGCCATTCAAAGACCTATATTCAGCTTACCGTCATTCAAACTGAGACATACTTTCATTTGTTCCACATTTTGACCTTTTCTGTGAAGTTGGTTATTTCCTAATAAGTTATTCATATTATATCTGGATAACTTTTCCTCTGAGAAAAAGGTCATGGTCAATACAGCACTCTTGTGCATGTATCCCAGAAAATGGTGAATCAAAAAACCCAAGGGGTTCATAGGAAAATACGACCAATGAGTACAATGTTGACCTTTTATAATTGCACTAGGACTGCCATGTTAAAAAAGAAAAAATCTAGAAAAACCTGGCTTCAAAAATATACATTTGAGGTCATATCTTCACTTGAGTAAAGTGAGCCTGTTAACTTTCATCGAGCGTATATCAGTTTGTGCCAACTCCAAGTCTACTTTTTCAGTTGTAAAATTCACGTAAATATCTTTTTTATGTGTCTACATGATCTCATGTTAAAATGCTGTTGCTTTAATTCTTAGGTTAGTTACACCTCAGATAGCAAATCTAGCTGTAGTCACCACTTGTTATTGAAACAAGTGTGATTCACTGAGGTATTTTGCTAGCTGAGTGCTTGACCAACCCTGCTAGTATCTGAAGTAACACATAGTCACATCTTTCTTGGAAAGAAAAAAGAGTCAACCACCATCTAGGCACACACTAGGACTGAACCTCCAACACTTGTTATCTCTTGGGCAATCAGATTCCTTTCATTTCACTTGCAATGCATCCTTACCAACTTGACACTACAGTGATGAGAGCCACATAATATTAAGCACTGTACGGACAGGTAGTGAGAAGCAGCACATGTCCTGGAGACCCTATGTTAGTGACGTCTGCTGAGGATCCAACAGGGAAATGGTCAGAAAGCAAAAGCGACTTGCCCAAGCTTACACAGATGGACAGAAGCAGGGGTGGAAATGCAACTGAAGTAGTGAAATCCTGGTTCTAGAAAGCCAGTAGCAAAATTATAAGTAGCTCAATAGGTCTCATTGTGGTAGTTTATTCACAGGGCACACCATGTCTCATGAGAATGCAATGTACAGGACAGTGGATAGCCTCCAGCTTTTGCACTGAAGATTTTTTTTAGTGTAAAGAAGTTGTGAAAACCTGATTTTCCAAATATTGGTGTTAGGATTTTATAGATATTAAACCCTGATGAGTATGGAAAAAAGTTTGGAGCATAACTCACCTCTTTTGATATTTTTCATGTGTTTGGAAATGCTCTCCACCACTGCTTATATGGCATTATCAGTTTGGATACTAATTATATTTTGCAAATGTGAAGTCTGCAAAAATAACTATGGCATGTTCCCAACCAGTTCTGCTGCACCACATGACAAAGGTGTTCTCCCTTGGCAAAGGGATATTCTTGTGGGAATTAGTATACTGTATTAAGCAGCAAAAGCATTAAAAGCAATTTGGAAGTGCTTCTATTTCAGTTTCTCCTGCACTTCAAAGCCTTTAAGTGTTTGGTTTCTGCTTTTAAAATTCCCCTTAAAGTTTTGCCAGGTGAGTTTGGACTTTGATCTCGAAAAACGCTTTTCTCTTTCTTTCTTAATGCACACATTCATTTGTTGATGGCCGAATGAACTAAAGGAAAAAGTGGTTATAAAAAAAAAGAACTCCAATGATTGTTGACTGAGGTCAATGGTAGGGGAACTTATCAATTTGAACTGAAATGAAGACACTGCTGATATTTAAAAGTGCTGGACATATTTCCTAAAACAACGGGTTTATTTATTTACACTTCTATGTGTCTGGGTTTCTTTTAAATCTTGCTATTTTCTGTAACCTTAATTTATACTGCTCAGAAGGGATTTACCACACTTAGAGTAGGTTTTCATTAATGAAAACTTTGAATTTCGATATAGCATGAAGCATACATCACAAAAGAGTAGCCTATGTGTTAAAAATGAAAGAAAAAGGAGTGGGGAACATTTGGTCTGTTTAATGCATTATTGTTTGTAAGGTTTTATATTTTTGCTGGGCTTTATGTTGTTTTTCATCTGAGTCCCAGAGACCCATCTCTTTGAGCTGGAGGGAAAGCAGTAATGATATTTAAACAACTGAATAGAGGAGACGCAGGAACATACAAGATGTTTTGTCCTGATCATGGGTTAAGCAATCGTTGAAAGGAAACCATCACATCGAAAATATGTTTCCATCTGAAAGTTTTCTATCTCTTATACTTACAGACTACTTCCTTGAAGTTTCATATTAAATGGTATCTTAAATAATACTACTGTTTTTTCCAAATTGGTTTCTAGGCTATGCATAATAGCACTTTTGTATAAATTTGTGTGATTCTGTTGCAGGCCCTCTTCTCTAAATTCAGTAGAATCAGAGTTATTGCCTGAGTACTCTTCCTGTTGACCACAGAGAATTAAAGCTACATATTAGGCATTTTAAGTAAGAGCCTAAATTAGGTAGGATGAATCAAAGTGGACAAACACACAAACTTTCCTGTGCTCTCTTATTGAGTCTTTAGCAACATCAAAGTACCGACATAACTGAAAATGAACTTGAAGAGAGATCAGAGTACAGAAAGCGCTAGGGGACAGAGAGCAGTGAGCTGAAAGAACTGCTGCTAGCCCTAAAAAAAATGATTCAGACTTCATAAAAATTGTTTTAATTATCATGATCAGAAAACCAACCAGCTCCTTGAACTGACACACTGCAGTCACACTAATGTTAGCACTGGCACAACTGCAACGGTAGAACCAAGCACTTAGGACAGGAGAAGATGTGCTTTTTGTATTATCTGCTGCTGCTTTTTTATCATGTCAACATACTGGTGTGACTGTCCTTCAGAACAAGATGAGAGGTTCCTGCAAAAAGGTCAATCAACCTCAGTTCCTTCCCTCTCACCAAAACAATTGCTGACTGAAAAGAAGAAAGAAAACACTGTTTGGTACTCCTAGATTCTGGGGTCTTCTCTAGAGTAGCTTGCATTCTCCTCCTCTTCTCTCAGGTACTCTCTTCTCTCACATAGTTCTGCATGCACATGGGACGAAGACTGCTATCATACCTCAACCTTGAGGACTATCATAAAATATCTAGTCATATTTTCTTATGAAAAAATCAATAATTATCTAGGTTTCTGATTTTAGGTAATAGAAAGCTGGTAGTCTTGTAACAAACTGTTCATGATACACACATTGCACAGGGTATGGCTCTCTTGAGGCCCTCATGAGAGATCCAGGGCGTGATTGATACCTTAAGGACTTGAAAAGCAGTAGTACTGCTGTGCTATAAAATCCTGCTTTTAGGGGGTTTGAATTAGCATTTGAGTAACTTTGTGGGCAAAATTGACTCATATATAAAACAATGGCTAATTTTGTGTTTGGAAAAATTCATTCATTCCAAAGGTGAAGTCTGGTAAATCGGTATTCAAGCTGGTGAAACACCAATTCCTCTTTTTTTCTGTCTTGCTTTACCAGCCTTTGGTAGAAACATTCAGATATTATCTCTAAATTACTTCAAGGTATACTTCACTAAATTAAAAAACAAAACAAAACAAAAAAAACCCAACACGTTCCAGTACCTTGTAGATGTAATTTTCTGTTCCACTGTAAAATCGGATAAAGTACATCCAAGAAACAGCAAAAACTCTGAATATTTCTCTTTGAAAAGACAGAATATGACATAAACAAGTTACTATGTCAAGTAATCCTTTCTGAAAATGGCATTCAAGATTTTCTATTTTTTATACTTTTTTTTTGTTGCAAGTTGATCTTTTGATTAGGTTAGTCAAGCTCCTATCCCTTGGGGGAATTCCAGTGAAAAAGACATGAGCTTTGTGATCTATACTTAAGTATTAGCCTTGGTTTTCTGGAAAAGAAAAAAAAAAAAAAGAAGATATCTGTTCTTCCAGCCAGTAATTCTTTCCCTTTCCCTTTCCTACCTGTAGTGAGTGACAAAGAAAATAGTGCCTGGGGCTGAAATAGATTTCATAACCTTGAGGTTATGGATTCTAAACAGTAAGTATGAACTACACTCTATATTTTTCTACCATTCTGACAAAGTTTTCAAGCTACTTCTACTTTATCAGAGTGTAGCTGACATATATTTAGTAAGGTCGGGCGGACAGCTGACAAACCTGTACTGAAGTCAGGAATAATATGTGCTTTGGAAGATGCAAATGAGTACAGCAAACCTTGCATAAAACTCATGTGACATAACAGTTAACACTGTCTTTCACGGGTGACAATGTGAAATTGGACAAGTTACTTTGCCTTTCATTACTCCTTAGTACAAAGCACAAACAGGGCTGGAGTGAAAGTGGGTCATTGCAAACTTGTCCATATGTAGTAAATATTCTGTCACTTTTGTTGATTAGAGCCCAAACATAAAAAAATGCCTCCCCCTTTTATAATGCTGCTGCTACAAGGCCAGGACATGTGAAGACTGTGTAGGCGGTTGCCACTGCTGCAGTGACCACAGGCAAAATACAAATTGTGACATGAAAATAGAGTGGCTAGTCAGATTATTTTACATTCAGTTTGAGTTGAAGACAACATTTTACTTATGGTTCACAGTAATTCTACATCAGGAAAAAAATTGTTAAAGAAAAAAAGGTAAATCATTCATCTTTTTACCAAAGTCACTGGATTTCTGTACATTATCTGTTTGCTTTTTGTGGATTAAGGGAGTACTACAGGTTGTGTTCTGCACTGTAATACATATGATAAAACTTTCAAAATCAGTTTTTAAATTAAAATAATGTTCACAGAAGCTGAAGAAAGTGAATCGTATGGAAAGAATAAAACTGCTCCATACTTTTGGTTTTTTGGGGGGGGAGTTTAGCCCCAGTGTCATGCTATACAGAGTTTTTCCTTTTTGCACTGAGGGGATGCTTTAAAGAGAAACTGTCAGTATGTTAGCAAAATTGGGCTGCTAGTGTGGACTTAATGTTCCTAAGTGGATACTGCAATGTGCTGATGCACTATACTGATCCTATAAGTCATTTTGATGAAATCCTTCCCAAAAACAGAGCTGAAAAGATCTAGCAATACCGTCCTGCTAGAACCAGATTGCATTCTGTCCTGCTGAATCATGCAATAGAGCAGCATTTACTCTTCTGTTTATTGAGTAAGGGTTGCTCTGATCATAATTCTTCCTGGGAATGAGGACAGAAAAGAGCACACTACTTCCTGAAAGATTCATCTGTCAGAAAGCAGGTAGAGAAATTCTGGCTAAATGAAAAAAGAGGGAAAAGGACGTATGTTTGTAGAAAAAAAGCATTGTCCTCTCCCCAAATAAAAGTATTACCTCAGAAGGCTCCTCTAATTCCCTCATGGGATGAGACAGAAAGAAGCAGTGAAGTATTTTTATTTTTATATTTCACTTTTTTGTTCTGTCAACTGCAGGTTTCTGGCTTGAAATATTTACTCTGTAATCTTCATGCTAGAATCCTAAAATTGGTGTACAGCACAGTGAGGAGCCAAATTATTAATAAGGTGCAATGATAATAACCCCTGCTGTATCAATAAAAATTCTTTCCTAAGAAATCCATGAGAGAAGTAGAGCAGGTGAGTGTTACAGTTGGGGTCAGAGTATACTGAGCTCCGAGGGTCTAAACACCTTCCAAGACAGGAAGATCACCTCAAATATGAAGAGAGACCACTGTCCTATCTGTAACAGCCACCTATCACTGGGATACATCTGTAGAGCTAAGGGAAGTGTTATGTGATAAGCAGGTAAATGCGAAATACATTCAAGTTATGAAAGAATAAGTTTCTAGAGAAATAATTTTCACTTTTAGAAAGAAAATCTATTTCTTATTTTAAAACATGTAAAACAAAGTTAATTGAACATTTTGAAAATCAATGTGACTGAAGGAATGAGAATAAAAGTAAAAATAGTAGGTGTAATTTAAACGATGTCAAGATATCTGAAAGGGTGTAACAAAACAGCCACCTTTCTGAAGAGAAAATGACAGGGTGCAGTGAGTAGGTTATTTCAGAGAATAAAAGACTGGCCTGGAAATTCAAGACAAAGGTTAGTAACAAGTGGAACACTTCAACGTGGAGAGGGATAGCATTTGCAAGGTGAGTATCTTCTCTATCAGATACAGTTTTGCGCTCCTTATATATAGCAGTTCTAAAGGTAAAAGGGTTAGATACCACTTTTGCTGCATGAAGCAAGCCGTATGCAAAGAGATAAAAACATGTTTAATGTAATGAAGAAGTGGGGATGAAGTACAAGAGAGTTTGCAGAGTTCAGCATGGAGATGTACATGGGAAAGCAACCTGGACAAATGAGAGAGCTGAGGGGACAATTCATGGTCACAGCCTACTTGAACTGCACTGGAGAGTAATACAGGAGTGTCTAAGTACCAAGAAGCTACAGCAAATCAGTTAAAAAAATACTACCTGACTCTGTCTAAGGTGTGGGGTAAACATGCTGTCCCGGTCAAGGCCGTTCAGCCTGAGGCTGTGCTGGGGAGTGTGGTGGCTCTGGTGCTGCCCAGGCATCTACGTTTCCTTCCTAAGGCTATCAGTGATGGTCACCAGCCCCCAGATCTTGTCCAGACCTGTTGCCAGGGAGACACTCTGTACTAGTAGGTCACAAGATGTCTTTAGACATCCATATCATTGATATCTGCCTCAGATCTACATGGAATCAGAGAATCATAGAATGGTTTAGGTTGGAAGGGACCTTAAAGATCATCTGCCATGGTCAGGGACACCTCCCACTAGACCTGGTTGCTCGAAGCCCCATCCAACCTGGCCTTCAACACTTCCAGGCATGGGGCATCCACAACTTCTCTGGGTAGCCTGTTTCAGTGTCTCACCACACTCACAGTAAGGAGTTTCTTCCTAATATCAAATCTAAATCTACCCTCTTTCAGTTTAAAACCGTTACCCCTCGTCCTATTACTACACTCCCTGATAAAGAGTCCCTCCCCATATTTCCTGTAGGCCCCCTTTAGGTACTGGAAGGCTGCTGTAAGGTCTCCTTGGAGCCTTCTCTTCTCCAGGCTGAACAACCCCAAATCTCTCATCCTGTCTCCGTAAGTGCTGCAGCCCTCTGATCATCTTCGTGGCCCTCCTCTGGAATTGCTCCAATAGGTCCATGTCCTTCTTATGTTGGGGGCCCCAGAGCTGGATGCAGTACTCCAGGTGGGGTCTCATCACCTCCCTCGACCTGCTGGCAACACTTCTTTTGATGCATCCCAGGATGCGGTTGGCTTTCTGGGCTGCGAGTGCACATTGCCAGCTCATGTTGAGCTTCTCATGAGCCAACACCCCCAAGTCCTTCTCAGCAAGAGCTACTCTCAATCCATTCTCCTCCCAGCCTGTGCACGGGATTGCATATGTTTACCCTCTTTTCATTGTTACTGTAGAGAATCAGGAAAGAGTCAGTAGTCTCTAAAGGAGTAAAGCAGGTCAAATAACCTGTACCCTAAAATCAGTAAATTGAGTCTAGCTGAGCTATTTCATGAGGAGCAGCGTAGCATGAACCACAAGGTCATGATGGGTTGTGGTGTCCCCAAAGGATAGGTTTAGTCCTAGATCTGATCTGTTCCTGTAGGTTTGGATTGTAAACGGGATTCAATGCTATGACCAGATCCAAAAGCCTGAGAAGGTCTGTTGCCAGGGCTGGTTCTCTTTCCCAAGTCAGGAAGGGCTGTGTCTAAGCAGAGCTTTATTTATGGACTGTGCGGCTTCCGCTTCCCCTCCTGAGATCCAACCTTTTGCCGTCTGCCCAGCAGATGTCCCCCAGCCACTGCAGGATGAGAGCACATGGACGGCAGAGGCTCTCTCCTTTCTCTGTGTTGATTGCTCTCAGTAAATAACAAGTTTGAACTGGTCACTTAGAGCTGGAAACAGTCAATACCTAATCTTACCCAGCCTGTGAAAGAGGCATGCTAGGTCACTTGCAGTTCTTTCAGCTATTTTTGAAGTGTCAAAGAGATGTTATAAGAACTGGTGTTGAAGAGTTTTCAAGCACAAATAAATAAAAGATGTGCCAGTGCTACAGCTGTGACCATTGTTCTACAGCTAGTCATATGTATGCTAAAATGAACATAATTTCTATTGAAGTTCCACTATTGCATGTTAACAGAATGCAACGCTAGCAAAAGCAACAAGACTTCTCATTATGATATTCTGTGTTCATACCTCAAATCCCTGTGGTCTTCCTAGGCTTTCTTTAATATGTTTCCACGCAACAAGAATCTCTGATACAGACAAACTCGTAGCTTTGACATCGATGGGAGCAGCAGTGGGTTCTGTATTAAGAAAAATTGAAACAATAAACCTCCACTGTAACAACTTGTATTTATCAAAAACACTCCATCTGAAACTGTCATTTACTTCCTTTATTCTACCTTAATACTCACAAGAAGGTACGACATTACAGGGAACATGAAAAACTGAACAAGATGAAGAGATTTTTATTGTTGTATTTCTTTATTTGTGTCATGCTACATCAATATCTCATCACTGATGACAGGCGCAGCAAACTGTGACAGAATCTCTTGTCTACGGTTTTAAAAAAAATCTTTAATATTTGTAAATGCCATCTCCCCCCTTTCACACACCCCGTTCATATGCCTTGATCAGCCTAACTTCCGCAGTAAATGGAGCATTCATTCTCTTCCTGGCTTTTTAGTGCCGTTCTGTCAGCTCGGGATGAGCGATACCTTGCTAGGGTGCTCAGTCAGTCCTGCTCCGGGGTCATACCAAGTAAGAAGTGATACCCAGAGTTGTAATGAAATGCTATGTAAAATAAATTTTTAGGGCTATGTTATGTCCTTGAAGTCACAGACAGCAGTGTTTGGGGAATGCCATCCTCTGCCTGCTGTGAAGCATTTACTCGTTTAGGCCTGGGATACACACTTTTCTGAAGTAGGCATTAAGACCTAGGATTTGTCCCTCTGACTACCTGTGTTGTTACCATTGGCCCTATGTCCATGTATCCGTCTCCATGCTATTCATAGGACACTCTGCAGTCCTGACCTCCTGATTATTTGGAGCAGAGGACACTCCCTGCCCTCCAGCCAGGGTGAGTGTCCTTCAGTGCTGCTGGGGTATGGCCAGAGTGCACATCAGAGGCTTGGGGCTGCAGAGCGCTTTACACACCACACCTGCCCAACAGCATTGCCACAAGCATCTTTTACTTTGCACTTTCATATCATTGAACACTTTACAGAGGTCCCAACTTCTTTCAGTGGTTGGGAATTGGGTAAATGTACATAGAGATCTGCCATGACAGGCCATTGAGCGTACTACCAATTTACATCACCAGTTAGTGCATTGGGAGTCAAGAGAGTCCAAAAATTGTCACATATAAACTGAGACACGAGTTAAGGAAATCTTTTGGATCTTTTGCTGTATTACCTAAATATTACTGAAAATTTGCTTCAGACAAGCTGCGGAGGCAAGGCTTGAACACAGACGGTGAAGCACACAGTAGCAGCATTTATCCACCATTCTGGCAGTTGTTCACTTGCTCAGCAAAAAAAGGTGAATTCACATTCCCCAGTAGTTGCAGAGCCTGAGATTTCTTCCTTGGCCTAATGTTCCTCATTACATTTCTAATGTGTTGATCTGCTTTTGAAGGGCAGGCAGAGGTCCTGGCTTTTATGTTATAGGGAGGCACATCAAAGAGCTTTCTAAAAAATATTTTTTGGGCCTCATTTAACTGGGTTACAGAAAAGGAGTTTCCTTATGGAACAGCCTGAGTTAAAATGATACATTTTTCTCAGTGATCAAACTGAGATGCCTAATATCAGTCTTGAGTCATTAGCTACACTCCTTTCTCTGATCATATTGCGGGCATTGTTCTGGCACTTCAGCCCTACACTTTTTCTCTGACATGTCTTATATGAATTTTTCATCCTTTTTGATGTCAGATTTTTAATGTTTGAAGCTTTTTTTGATCTTCTTTTTTATTTACTTGTAAAGAAAAGAAACATTTCTGATGTGATGCAAAATGGTGTTCGCCAACAATGAGTATTACTAATAAGTATAAAATATATATGGAACTTTTCAGGTAACAAAGAATGAAAAAAAATATCTCCAGGAATAAGTGAAATGATCTTCTGAATTCAATACCAAAAGAATTGTGCTATGAAGAAATATATTCCTCATAACATGATTTTCTATTCAATAGTTACTCCCTGCTTTCTCTTTTATGTACTACTAAGATTTGTGTGGCAAAAGTTATTTTCTAGTTTTTGTATTATTGAAGCAATTACCTTCTTGTCAGAAAAGATTGTAGTGGGATAAATAATTTGAGATGTACACAAAATGTTGGTTGGCAGACTACACTTTCTATAAATGCAGAAATCATTTCCTTTTCATAGCGTTCACTAAGGGTGGTTTATATATTGCTTAGAATAGAAACAGAGTATTTTCTGATATTTTTAAAAATTGTTTTCAACAAATGGAGTGGAAATAGTTCAGATTTTTTTATGTGAAGAAAATACATTTCTTCCATATCCAGAAATTATTCACTGCAGTTTCACTGATACTACACATTAAGAAAGTAAGTGTTCAGCAAAAGAACAGAAATTATATATTTAGGAATAAAGTATATTAAGGCTGTCTGAAAGTTTATGGAGACTAAATAACTTTTTTTATTAATTCAGATGAGATGAGGACCATATAATTTCTGGTGATGTAATACAGTTGGTGCTTCACTCCAATGTCATGCTTTATTCTGTGTATCTAAAACTAATGATAAGTTTGACAGGTTCATTAGGTTTTTCTATAATGGTCACTGATGTTATAATCATATTCTTTTCTTAATATCTTGGTATTATGTTAAACCTGCTGGTGTCTGCCTGAGGTCATACTGATTGAAAAAAAAAAAAAAAGGTCAATGTCTTTAACGGTGCCTTTAATATTCCCTGATCGAATTAAAGATGCAGCCAGGCACGTTCTCAAAAAGCTGTGTGCAATGTCCACGAAACATTGTCTTTCCATTTGCTGTAGTCACACTTTACGGAAATATGTTCAATCTGCAGGTCTTTGGGATGGCTATAATAAAGTAGGACAAGGAATTACACTAATTGTGTTGATCTAACATTCAATCCTCAGATTGAATCCTGAATTTTGATACTGGCAAGAGAAAGAAGAGTTAGCTACTAGCCCTGAGTGTGTTCACCCTATTTATGACCATAAACTGATCTTTTTTTCTGAAATACTCATCCTTAAAGATTTCAACATGATCTAACTTAAAAAGCAAGTCCAAGGGTCTATTCACGTTTATGTCGTTTTAACCCCGCTGTGGAACAGAGTCTCAGTCAGGACTCCTCATCCAATCACTTAATATCCATTCACTTCTCATTTTGACTCCAGAAAGGATTTTTACTCACTTCTCTAATTCAAAATCTGATCTCCCATTTGAAGCTAATAACCTCAGCCTGGGTAATTTCATTATGACTCCAGGCAGTTCCACATAGTTGAGATTTTGGGACTTCAGCCAGGACCCATGAGTGGGATAATTCCTTTCTGTGGAAAAATCCACAAAAGAGCTCTATCAGAAAGAAAATCATGAGGAGTTGTCCCTCTTGTGTCAACCTATAGGTAAAGAAAGTGGTAGCATTTACTCCCTGGCTGGAAGTAGCCACAGGGAGTATCTTCCAGTTGGGGGACTTCCAGTAAACTGTTTCCATTCCTGAGAAAAGCCAAGAGACATTATGCTCAACTCCACCTCTCAGCCCGTTTGGTGTGTGTGCCTGGTTTGGGAACTCCACCAGATCTGTGGTGGCATGGTTGCCTGCAGGATAAGGTTTTCTGAAGAATCTTGTACTAGAAAGGGAAAAGATGTCTGATTTCCAAAACACCAAAAATGAGATGACTGATTGTTTTCTGAACAGGTCCTGGGGCTTCTCACTTTTCCACAAGTCCTTTCTATTTTCACCTTCTCTCTGACCAGTGTCTTTGCAGAGGACTTTAAAACAGAGAAAATTTAGAAGGGTGAGGAAATGAGCTAGTAGCGAAGCAGTGATCAAGCCTGCAGTGCTGACCTCTGTCCTGGAACTCTTTTATTTAGTGTTGAAATACCCTCACTTGTCAGGTAGAGCTTCTGAACCCTACTCCTGTAATGCTGGTCTCCTTTGTGCTTGCTCACAGCATACATCCTCCTGCGGCTCTCCCTTCTCCATGGAATAACCCAGATTTATTACACGGTGGAGTGTCATGTGGGAATAAGGAGCTGCCTTACTCCATGAAGGCTTTACCAGCATGTAACCTACACATGGCTTGCTCACCTTGGCACACGAGTAGAAGTTGGACAAGCAGACTGATAAAATTCAGGCTTTGTTAGCTTAAAAGTTCAGAGGAGTGTTGCCGTCTTCATGAATGTAAATGGTTCATTTCCACCAAGTGGTGTGGCAGCCAGCGTTATCGTCAGCACGTGAGGAGGGGATGTGCCTATTATATTGATCGCACATCTGACTTCCCATGGGGGCATTAATCAAAAGAATGCTTAATAAACTCCTACATGTCAGGACTGTGATTTCATTCTTTAAAAAGGCAGTGGAGACAGCTCCAGCTGAACTTTTACAGGATCTAATCCAGATGGATCAGCTGGCAGAAAGAGGAAACAATCCACTGTAGCTTACAGCTAACATGCTGATTTATTAATTTTCAGGTTCACCTAAACCCCAAGTAGGTCTACTTTAGCTATGAAAGGAACTACAGGACTTCATGAACATAAGATTTTAATTAAAGACGTGGAGGCTGTATTTGAAAGTGTGTAATTGCATATGACTTCCTCTTAATGAAAAGGAAAGGTTAATTTATTTGTTTGTTTAACTAAGGGCTCAGGGTGAAAAGCGAGGGGAGATGGGCCTAACCAGAACAATCCTTCACTCTGCAGTGTCTTGTTAATATCACATCATCCACTAGCTGGCCTGATGCAAAACTTCTTACAGTTGTGAAGGAAGAAAATCGCAAAGGCTGTTACATGGCCCTTTGCCTTTCAGGTAACTGACAACTTTGGTTCTCCATCAGCTCAATGAAGTAGTACAAATCCATACAAAGCAAGAACAAAAGCTCTGTGCAGTATCATTCCATCTTGTATGTATTACAGAAGTGCATCTGGGGTCCCTCAGGAGGTTTTAAACAGCAAAACTGAGTCTTTGGGCTTTACCTTGTACTGCTTGGGGCTCTCTTTTTTATATCTAGAAGTTTTTAGTAGTATTCACTACACTGTTTATCAAAATTACAGAACTTTCAATTTTTATGAAGATAATTTTGTCAGATGCCTGAAGGAGAAGATAGGTACTGAAACTAACAGAACTAATTCTGTATCTCCCATTGTGGCAATCGTTAGAAAAAACCTTTATAAAAGACCTAACTCATCTTGAAATCAATTGGGTTCCCTCTTTCTCCCAGAATCTTATTTCTATTTCCTTTTATATTCTTACCTATTTCTATACTAAATGTATTCTAATTCATATTATTCTTGTGCTGGTAGGCTATGTCTATACTTGTAAACTAAACAGGGACAGGGAGACAAGGCACTAGCCTGAGAATGGACATACAGTTGTCTATAGCATGAAATAGCATGTTCAGTGGTGAAGTATTGACTCTGGCCAATTATGCCACAAAATATGCCCAGGAATATGCTGGTGCCTGGACAAGGATGGTTCCCAGGAGGCAGCCAGAGTCTGGAGAGTGAGAATGTTAAAGCGTATAGATGTGAGGTGTTTTCGGCCAGTTCAAGGGTAAAGAATGGGTGGCTTGTTTTATTTGCTAAAAAAAAAGGTGTGGCATCATTGTCCTTTACCTTTAAAAGCTCTTCACCATCCCTAACAATTTCGCTGATTTGCAGACAGCATCTTATCCAAACTCAGCCTTTTTTTACTAGGACAAAATACACTCTTCTAGTTTCTGCTCATTTCCTGGTGATCCCAATTAGTCCTTTGAACCTTTGTTAAGTTCTTTGTTAAGCATAAACAACCCAAACTGTAGATAAGATTTTAGCAAAGCTTTGTGATAATTTTATCAGAATGATACCCCTATACAAATGAAAATGTTCAAGTCTTTCTTATATGTATGTTCTAGCTATTAGCTTCCCATTTTGTAATGGACTGGCTTGTTACTACTCCTTATGTACTTGACCTAGCACTTCTGTGCCATTTATGTTCCTTTTCTTCTTGTCCTCTAATTTACATTTTTCCTATGTATTGTTCAGATCCTTCCCTGTATTGATAGTGCATCCTGAAGTTGTAATAATAGCAATATCATAACCAGCTCTTCTATTAGTATTATGAATATTAAATATATATGATCTAAGACTGATCCTTAAGAAATTCTGGCAGTAGCCTTCCAAGCCTTTTGCAAATCTGGTGATAAAGGTAATTTTTTTTCTGCACTTATATGGAAATATTGTTATTTTTTTCTTGATAGATTAACTAAAATTTATTTTTATCAGCTGTTACATGTTTTTGTTATTATGGGATGGAAAAGATCTTGCCCCAGGTCTTTAAGCCTACAAAGGGGACTAGCTCTCACCATCCATGGCAGTCACGAGTTTCATTTATGGTACATTTGAAAGCAAGTTCTGCATTGCTTAAATTGGAAAGGGTTGAATTTCTGACCACTTGACAATACATTAGTTTTCACTACAGATGTAAAAATTTGCAGTTTCACATTCTTATTAACTATCCTGTCTATATAATATTATTTATTCAAAATAAATAATAAAGTATTTCACTATTGTCAATCCATTCCTTGATTATCTTTAATATCAATACCTTATTTACTTCACATGTTTTCCTGCTTTATATACTTTCTTAACTTAAAAAAAATATATTTTTTCACCTTAATTTTTGGCACTACTTGTATTATTCTTCTGCTTTTCATTATTTTGATGTTATTATGTGTGCTTTTTAGTTATTTTAAATGTCTTTTACTGGGTACATCTCTAAGTCCCAGAATTAATGTATTGTCTTAGAAATGTACTATTTCTTGCGGTATAAACTTCAGGTATATTTTACACTTTTGGCTCAGAAACATTCCAAAACACTTTCATTTCTAGTCTCAACTGTTAATTCCAGCTTATTGAACGATTTCCTGGTATTTAATGATGACTTGTTCCACTGTTATTTGTTATGATCAGCTTTTCTATAGTGTCTTAATTGTTCATCAAAACAAGACTATAGTACTATTATTACTTCTCAGTCAGTACTGAATAAAGAATCTGCTCATTATCACAAGGTCATTAGTCGTATTCCAGACTGCTCTGAGGAGCTAAATTCTCTCATAAATAACAGTGTCCTGTAATATTTACCTAAAATTAGAAAGGTCTTTCTCAGCATCCAAATTTATCAGGGCCATCAGCAACTGACCTCTAGTTTGACTCCCAGTTTCTTTAATTACCCTTTTCTGAAATGACGTGGAATCCAAGGGTATTCTGTTTTATCCTAACACTGGTTTTGTATTTCCTGATGTTATCACATCATCAGCATGTTATGACATACAAACATTTTTACTTTTGTTTTGTCTTTCCTATGTAGCTCATACACTGTCTAGTCATGCTTGCTAAAGCAAGCCTACCTGGGCATCATTCTTATCAGTATAAACTTTTCCTTCTTCTTGCAATCATGCCTTTATGCTATCATATTTCTTTCTCCATTGCTATATTTCTGATTTTCCCAGTTGTCCTCTTCCAGTGAATTAAAACCACACATAGACATTGCATATGATTTCCCTGATACTGACAGCTTGTATTAGTAGTCTTGGCGTTCTTAACTCCTCAGTGTTTAAGTGGAATGTAGTCAAGAGAAATCTCTGAGGAACATATAAATGTGCTTAACAGTGCTTTTGTTTATTGTTTTATTTCCAATTTCTTGTGCCTTCATAATTTTTATTCTCTGTGGATCGATACTATCTGTGCCTGCACTGAAGTCCTTTGTTTCAGTAGGCTCTAGTGTGAATCTGATACCGTTATTTTCGTGGCAGAAGATTTCTTCCTGCTGTATTCATGCTCCTTTTCAGCTTCAGGCCTGCGTGTTGTGACCTTTCTTCTGGCGGGCAGCCTAACTTGCTGTGCTCTCTATGTGCTTTGGTGTCTCCTTCTCTTATTAAAGGGTTCCTTTATAAAAGGTTCAGGCTTGTCTTTCCCTGCTGCTGGAACATGTCTGTTGTGTCCTTCTGTTCGTCCTTTTTATTGAAGATAATTGTGCATCTTTTTTTTCTGTCCTGCATCTTCTGTCTATCATCCTCATTCCCTCTTCAGAAATGGTCCCTGGTTCTCACAATCTCTTTTACTTCACTAAAACATCTGACCTCTCTTTTTCTTCTTCTCTCCTCAATTGTTTGCTTTCTTCCTTTCCTAAGGTCTCCAGGAAAGACTCCTTCAAACTTTTCTACTGCATTAAGCCATCTTTCCCAGAGGGTCATATTTGCTTTTTTTCTTTCTGGGTTATCCAGCTAGTTTTGTACAACGTTTTTATCTGCTTCTCCATTCTATTCTCAATTCCTCCATTACATTCATCTGCATTTTTAACTCCTGGATAGTCTCTTCCATGAGCTGTATCCTGGAGATGTTTCCTGTGAAGTCAAAAGGCCGATGAAGGAGAAGAAATGTCTTAAAACATCTATAACCAGTCAGATGTTTTTTCCCTGGTGATAACTTTGGGTTGTCACCATCATTAATCCCTCAGTAACCATTGGTATCATGTTATCTTCTAAATATCTGGCTTAGAGGCAGAGATAAAAGAATTAGCCCTGTCCAGGTACTTATGAAAAAGTGCTCAGTGTTTCGCTTGTGTTTGCTGAGATTCTTCACTCACTGGAAGGCCTTTTTTTAAGCCTTTTGCCTCAGCCAGAGACACTTTATTTAATCATAGGTTGGTCAGCTGTGTTCACAGAGGGCAACATCTTGCCCAATGCCACCTGCAAAGCTGCTTGCCTAAGCACAGCTCACAGCCACTAAAAAAGGGGTTTCAATGCAGATCAGAGAGCACATAGTGTGTAGTCACAGTTATCCAGAAATAATAAATTCTTAATAAATGAGAAATTTCTTCCTCGTCCAGAACCTGTCCTATGCAAATTCTTGGGTTTTTTCCCCATGTGTTTAGCAGAGTCACAAGGATTTAGACTTCCTTAGACAATTTTTTTTACGCCAGCAAACAATTGTAGATCCACCTGTAGGTGTAGGAAACCCTTTAATATGTAACACAAAGTTTCCTTAACTTTTAATAATTCTATCCTAGGCCTTTGCTCTAGATGTTTGCAGAGCAGTGAATTGAGTGTGTGATGGAAGTCAAATAAGCTAAGGGTTTGCTGGATCAGCCTTAAGACCATAATATATTGTCCTGTCAATCTTTATTTAATATCTTTTCTTCAACTGAAATGCTTGAGAAAATGTGCCTTCAGTTGTTTAGCTCCATAAGTGTGAAAGTCCATGCCTCTCACACAACCAGTTCCCCCTTTTTTTGGTAGCAAGCTGAAATGTCTGTTGTCCTCAGTTTCCATATTACCCAGAACTTAGCTGTAATAAACTGTTTCATTGTTCCTTTAAATTTTCAGTATATCACATAGGGTTATTCTGGAGAAAAGCTTTTTAAAATTAAGTTTGCACTGTGTTGTCACAGCACCCCATGTTTTTTCCTCAAATATAAGTCTTATAAAGTATTTAGCCCTATAGAATGCTTCTTACCAAAGGAAAGTCTAATGTACAGAAACATACAGAGACTAAATTAGCAAAGCTATGATGGGTAGGTACTTTCAAGTAACTGAATTATAATGAGAAAAGTTAGTTTCTAGACAGTCTCTGGCAGCCTAGAGAGAAAGTTAATTTTAATAAATCTATTCAGATAATTTGTAAAGTTCATATTTTAAAAGAAATGTTAGAAAAATTGATTTATATATTACTGATTATTCTATTTCCTGTCTTGTCCAAATAACAAGCAAAGGACTACTTATTACAATTCAGCATTCAGCTTTTGTTAAAATAGCTTTTGTTATTTAAAAAAAAAATCCATTAAGGTTTTGTTTCCCTTCCCTTGCAAAACTCTATTTTTCTTGAACTTTCTGATTAGAGTATGAAATTGTTAAAGAATAAAAACATCACCATCAGTCTCACAGTATCATTTGCCATTGAGGAACAGGCAAGTCAACTGTAAAAATGTCCAAGTTGTACTGGGTAATTTTATATTTTAAAATGTAATTGGTTTTATAATAATATGAATATTTGGTAATGCTGATCCAAACAGTGGAATACAAACAAATTACTGGAACCGCTTTTAGCAAAACCAGCATTTCCAACCTCTTTAATTACTGTGAGAGAATAGTAGCAGATAATCTCTGCTACATCATGGCTCCAAAATTACACATTTATTGTGGGCTAATATGGAATAACATTTAATTTTTTCCAGCTTCACATGGAATACCACTATCTTCTACTACATTTCTGTAGAGATAGTTTGAAATTCCTCCCACCTGTATTAGGACGGTACTTATTTTATTCTCTTAACAGGGAACAGTGGGATAAATCAAAGATAGTATAGTAAAGAAGTATATGACTTCCAGTAATGGAGCTGCTCAAAATATTCCTGTGGATAACATTTATTTTCCTTTTATGTGTATGGAAATTTCCATACACTGGCCCCTGTCAATACAGAATAACTTCTTTTACTAGTACAAATTGGTCTTTCCCCCCCGTAAAATACTGTTACTGTTGAGAGTTATATCAAGTTGACATAGTAATTTTCCAGAAATATATTTCATTTGTTCTTTTGAACTATTCACAGAATCATAGAATCATAGAATCCCAGGTAGAATCCCAGGTTGGAAGGGAGCTCAAGGATCGTCTGGTTGAACCTTGCCTGGCAAAAGCACGGTCTAGACAAGACCCTGTCCAGCTGAATCTTAAAAGTGTCCAATGATGAGGAATATAATTCACACTGGATATTTGGACATTAACATAAATTCAGAAATTTTGTACTAATGAGCTAAAGGAGAGAGAAAATAATAGAAAAAAAAAGAATAAAAATAAGAACAAAATTGCATTCTGTGCACTTCTAGTATCTATTAACCAGGAAATGAACATTCATAAGTGTATTTATTTAGTCTTTGAGCTGTTGTCTAATTAGCTCATCAAAAAAGTATCATGAACCTCAGAAACATTAGAAAATATCAGCCTTTCCTTGCTCATGGTTAGAGCAGCCCAGCGTAAATTTAAGACTACGGATTTCACATTAGGGGGTGAGCCTTCATTAAAAGAGATTTTTTTGGTTAGGATTGATGTGGGGTGAAGTCTATTCCGAAAGTTTGTCACTTGCTTTTTGGGTAACCTTAGCAAGTTAGTTCACTTCTTTCTCTGTGAAACATGTTTAATGTTACTTAGCACTTCTGCAAAGGATTTTGAAATTTAAGATTGAAAAAGCATGGTATAATAGGACACTATATAAAAGTAGTGTAATAGACTTCATAATATACAAGTTAACTTTATATTTAACTGACCTCCTTCAGCTGAGCAGATGACCACAATAGGGCTGAATGGACCATCTCCTTTGTTGTTGTAAACACCAACTTTCACCTCAAAAGGAGTCAGAGGTGGCACACTTTCATCTCTGTAGATGAACTTTGAAGCATCTGAAGACGTTACCATTTTTTCCTTCCAGCCACGTGTTCCATTGGGTCTGAAGGCTACAATATATCCAAATCCTTCTCCATTCTGAAACTCTTCTGACACTGGCTAAAAAATAAAGTTCAGGTAATGATCAGACATGGTTTTACTAATTTAGAAAGCAGTGACTCAGTGGCTGACCATAATCTGGCTGCCTGTGTGAGGGTCATCCCTTACGGTTGTATTATAGGATTTTACTTATCATGCCTGGGAACACATAGGGACAATTGCTTCTGAAGAGGAATCTTATAAGAGTTTTTTCATCTGATCACCATCGTTTGGTCACTATCCTAGGACTGAATAAACTCTTAGGGTCAGAAAGACTTTTTTCTTCTTTATCTCCCACTTTGTGATTAATGCTTTAACCACCAGTCTGTTAGTGGAATAGCCCCTTCGAGTGACCTTGGTAAAAATATAGAGTAACATACTGTTAGGGGGCTTCTAAAACACGAAGAGAGTGACGCTTACTAAAGTGGCAGCCTCTTGAGTTTTAGGTGCCAGCCTGTCTAATTTCTGTATCCAAATGAGGTGTCAAGTCTTAGGGATTTAAGTCTAGGGTTCATTTTGAGACTTAGGATATAATATAATAAATGTAGTTGTCCTAACTCTCAAACTGAGTCTTGATGAAAAAAAAAAAGAAAATCTCATTTGCTTTTCTCTTCTCAGAGGATCTGTGAAAATAACCACTTAAATTGGGACAGATCTACCATAAGCAGGCAGTCACCAAAGGGATTTATCTGTTGAGAGCATGAGCGCTGCAAAAGCTAAATCTTACATGTCCAGCTCAAGAAATGGAATTTTTCATGCTAATTTACTGCCTACATTTCTTATAAAGTCAATGGACTAGTTTAGGAATTAATTTATGTTTAATAGCTGTCAGCATATTAGGCCTATGGGAAATGCTGAAAAAAGGGTGTCTAAACTCCCTCTCTTGAAGTGCCCATCTTAGATCTGCAGCTAATGAACGTATGAATCAGAACAGGGGCACAGGGGACACCGAATCCTCTCCCCTCCACATTGGAAGTGAATGTTTCATCACCAGGCACCTCACTTGCAGACACCATTTCCTACCCATCCTTCTGAACCTGTGCATTGTACATCCAAGACAAAAAAGAAATCATGGCTCCAAAGACAGAGGAGGCAAAACCAAGACAGACTTTGTAATGTAGTGGGTTGAGTTGGAAAGGAGGAGCCTTGCACCTCTTTGCAATATTTATGTATTTGACAGTAGACAGTCGCTATAAAAAAAGCCAGAAATAGAAGAGCAGTACCAGAACCCTTGGATTTCACTGCAAATGCTAAATACACAGACTGTGAATTAAAGTTGTCGGAATAAAATTTTGTTTGAACCTGCTGAGTATAATTCAGGAATATGTTAATCTTTTCCTGAATTCCCAGAGACCCATATACCAGCTCAGTACTAATAACTTTATGCAGTTTAAGAGGTATGTGAAACAATACTGCACTGAAAGTATAAACAGTAGGAAGAATAGCACCAGGTATTGATGGAAACAGCGAGTAAATCATAAACAAGGGGGAAAGATTGACACCTTCTGCCGTAATGGCAGTTTGCACTCCTTAGCTATAAGTGAAGAAGCATCAGCTGCCTTTGTGGAAAAAAGTCAATGTATACTGAAAGTTATGTTATGACTATTGCTAATTCTTAACTGTCTGTTCTACCTGTATTGCGGCATGGAACACCCGTGGGTCATCTGGTTTCTTTTGGAAGAACACTTCAACCCTTGACAGAGAGGGAGATATAACAAGCTCCGGTAGTCCCCCACTCCAGTCCCCTGGGGAACACTATAAACGCACATAATATGAATACTACATACTAACACATGGTATTAGGGACTGGGATTAAGTCAGTTTACATCTGATACAGTTCTAGCCACCTGATGTTTTTGTTTGGGTTTCAGCAAATTCTCTCCCAATAAAAGAGATGCTACTGTTTATAGTTATAGACTATAAGACAAACCGAAATCAGCTGTCTCAGCTGTCTCAGGTAGCTGGCGTCAGAGAATGCAGCCATGCCGAGAGAAGACAGCTTCTTCAGATGTCCTAAAATTTGCCATTTTAAGCAGTTAGTCTGAATTCTGTGTGTCTCTTACCATCTGAATCTCTCTTCAAGTTGGCTAGGTGAAAACTTTTTCCATTAAAATCCCGTATCTTTATTTGATGGAATTTTTCTTGGTTTTATATATATATATATATATATATGTAGATGTATGTGTGTGTATATATATAGACACACATATATATGTATATTTTGTGAATCTGAAACTCTTCATGGTGAATCTAGAAGTTTTGAAAAGTCCTCAAGAAAAGTCTCTGTTCTACTGTGTTATTTAGGTTTAGCAGAGAAAGCAACTCCCACTCCTCCAGTTGCCCACTGGCACGGTCATACATCTGTGTTGCATCTTGCACCACAAATATCTTCTCAAAATAAAGTTTTGTTTCAGGTCTTTAGTTTTATATTTCTATGAAACACTTAAAAAATAATTATTTCTTAATTTAAGTTTAAAAAAAAATTACAAATCTTTCCTTCTCTTTCCTTAGATATTATTTCCTCTGGTGTAGCATTTACATAAGATCCAGAAAAGCCAAATTAACCCAAGCAATAGATCAGGAAGAAAAGACTGATGAATTAGCACAGCTTTGGAGCTGCTGTTATGTGGGTTAGATTCACCGTAATGCCCTGTACGCAAACCACATGAAAATGCACATTCCTTTGAAACTTTAGAACATATTTAAAGAACAGTATTTTGTGTTCATGTCTTGCCAAGATTTGCTGTAAGAAAACCCCAGTACAGTACTCTTTACTTTGCCCTCAAAGAAGTAAACATGAAACAAGACCTTTAATCAGAAAAGTCCCTTACCTCCCATGCTATTACTAATTCATGTCGCCTTCCACTTCTGCCACTTACATTAGCTGGAGGTGTCTTTGGAACTGTGAGCAAAAAGGAAAAAAAACCAAAACAAAACAGAACGTCCAAGTTATTGAAGTGTTCCCCATAGTAATAAGTTGCTGCAGAAGACATGAGGCTGTTAAATCAGAACAGAAATAACAAACATAGCATGGTAAAGAAAGTTTGCTCAAGTTTAATTTTGGAGAATTCCACAGTCAAGCTGGTAAACTCAAACAAAGCATAAGCTGAGAAGAAAAATAATATTGGAATAAAAAGCTCCTTAAGCAGCTATGTCTTCTGCAGATTAGTCAAATTTTCAATGTACAGGTCATCTAAGAGATAAAACAGGAATTATCTTGTTAACATTTGTATTTTTTGAACAGACAACTCAAAATCAAATGCCAGGGAACCTGACATATTTTAGACTTCAGGTAAAATCTTAGGACATAAATAATATGTCTTTATTATTTCCCAGGTCATTAGTGATTCAAAATGTCTTAGTTCTTGTAATTCTATTCTTGTATGCTTTACCAGGGAGCCAATTTTCAGAAATTTTGAAGTAACCATCCTTAAACAGCTCTTATAATTTCTTGCAAAATGCTGGAAGCAATACTACCCACAGTTCTTTAAAAATTTAGATCACCATTTTGGCTTTAAAAGCACATATAAGGAGCTGATGAAATTCTTTAAAAGAAATTGTTACTATCATCATCAGTGTGAATTAAGTTATCATATTTTGTAAAACTTCAGAAATCTTAATTGCTCCATTGGAATTGTATAATTTCTTTTATCTACATCCTTTAGTAGATAGGGGTGGAAACATAGTGACAATGGAGGAGGAAAAGGCTGAGGTACTTAAAATCTTTGCCTCAGTCTTTAACAGTAAGACCTGTTGTTCTCTGGGTACCCAGCCCACTGAACTAGAAGACAGAGTCAGGGAGCAGAATGAAACCCGTGTAATCCAAGGGGAAATGGTGAGAGACCTGCTACAGCACTTAGATATACACAAGTCTATGGGACCAGATGGGATCCACTTGAGGGTACCGACGGAGATGGCGGAAGTGTTCATTGAGCTGCTTTCCATCATTTATCAGCAGTCCTGGCTAACCAGGGAAGTCCCAGTGGACTGAAAGTTAGCAAATGTGACACCCATCCACAAGAAGGGCCAGAAGGAGGATCCGGGGAACTACAGGCCTGTCAGTCTGACCTCCGTGACGGGGAAGATTATGGAGCAGATCATCCTGAGTGCCATTACGCAGCACATGCAGGACAACCAGGTGATCAGGCCCAGTCAGCATGGGTTCATGAAAGGCAAGTCCTGCTTGACTAACCTGATCTCCTTCTATGACAAGATGAACTGCTTGGTGGATGAGGGAAAGGCTGTGGATGTTGTCTACCTGGACTTTAGTAAAGCCTTCAACACAGTTTCCCACAGCATTCTTGTGGAGAAACTGGCTGCTCTTGGCTTGGATGGGTGTAGTCTTCACTGGGTCAAAAACTAGCTGGAAGGCAGGGCCCACAGAGTGGCGATGAATGGAGTTCAACCCAGTCACAAGTGGTGTTCCCCAGGGCTCAGTATTGGGGATGGTTCTGTTTAGTATCTTTATCAACAACCTGGACGAGGGGATCAAGTGCACCCTCAGTACGTTTGCAGACGACACCAAGTTGGGTGGGAGTGTCAATCTGCTTGAGGGTAGGATGGCCTTACAGAGGGATCTGGACAGACTGGATCAATGGGCTGAGGCCAATGGCATGAAGTTCAGCAAGGCCAAGTGCCGGGTCCTGCACTTGCATCACAACAAGCTCATGCAGCGCTACAGGCTTGGGGAAGAGTGGCTGGAAAGCTGCCTGGCAGAAAACGACCTGGGGGTGTTGGACGACAGTTGGCTAAACATGAGCCAGCAGTGTGCCCAGGTGGCCAAGGAGGCCAACAGCATCGTGGCCTGTATCAGGAACAGTGTGTTGAGCAGGACTAAGGAAGTGCTTGTCCCCCTGTACTCGGCACCGGTGAGGCCTCACCTCGAATATTGTGTTCAGTTTTGGGCCCCTCACTACAAGAAAGACATTGAGGTGCTGAAGCGTGTCTAGAGAAGGGCAACGAAGCTGGTGAAGGGCCTAGAGCACAAATCCTATGAGGATTGGCTGAGGGAACTGGGGTTGTTTAGCCTGGAGAAAAGGAGGCTGAGGGGAGACCTTCTCGCTCTCTACAACTACTTGAAAGGAGGTTGTAGAGAGGTGGGGGTCGATCTCTTCTCCCAACACGTGATAGCAGGAGAGGAAATGGCCTCAAGTTGCACCAGAGGAGGTTTAGCTTGGATATTAGGAAAATTTTCTTCACTGAAAGAGTTATCAAGCACTGGAACAGGCTGCCCAGGGCAGTGGTGGAATCACCATCCCTGGAGGTATTTAAAAGATGAATAGTCGTTGTGCTGAGGGACTTGGTTTAGTGGTAGTTTTGGCAGTGTTAGGTTAATGGTTGGACTTGATGATCTTAAAGGTCCGTTCCAACTTAGGAGGTTCTACGATTCTATTTCTGTGATCTTGCTTAGGGCCTCTAATGAAACTCCTAAAATGACTAATGTGTTTATTTTATTTACTGTGAGCAGGTTACGCTTGCATTCTTTATTTGATTAAATATGTCCTGAGATATAAGCTTCCTCTTTTCTTCCTTACAGCAGTACGTAGGTCATTGGTAGAAATGTACTGTGAGGATTAACAATTAAGGCTTTACTGAATGCTGTTTAGCTTATTTCTTGAGTAGCACTGTGCCTTTGAACTATACAAAGAAAAATACAGTTAAATAAATGTACACAGTCCTTTGTATTTCCTGTGTTGATCATTAACACCTTAAGTTCAATAAAGTGCAGTTTTTACTAGGTCCTGGAAGTTCACATAAAATTTCAGAATTTGTTTGTGTAGTGTCTTTTTGAACTCTACTTTAAAGAACACAAGCCCAATTCTGCTTTTTCGTATAAGTCATGCAAACCCACAAAGCTTATCAATTGCTTCTGATTTACACTGTTGCAAAAGAGGTAAGAGACCTTTTATCCATGGTTCTTAGGACACTGATAGGGGAGATTTCTAATGTGTGAAACATCTCTCTCCAATAAAGCTGAGTTCTTCATACCTTTGACTTTTTCCTTCCTTCCTTCCTTCCTTCCTTCCTTCCTTCCTTCCTTCCTTCCTTCCTTCCTTCCTTCCTTCCTTCCTTCGCCCTACACACATGCTAAATGATGTCTTTCAGTTACTCTCTGCTGAAAGCTCTTGGTTTCTGTACAAGCAGGTGATTGAATTGTTTTGCAGTTTAACTTTAGCTAGTGGCAAACCAGGTATACAGGCTGAGCTTGTAGTCCAGGCCCCATATCCAGTGGATGCAGAGCTTTGGGGTGGTTCATCCCATCCAAAGATAACTGTCTAAACAATGGGGAGGATTGTTTAGACTCTACTGACTGGAGACATGAACTAGTTTAAACTAAGATCTGATCTTTACGTGGCAAAACCCTCAAATTTTCCTTTCAGAAACAGAATTATACAATACTGAATGGTGAGGAATTGCCCTCTGTTTTTAAAAAAGAAAAAAAGAAAAAAAATAAAAACAATCAGTGTGTAACACTGGGATGAATGTTCTACAGTGAAAAGATGCAGATGAAGAATCATCTGTCAGTTAATTAACATGCAAAAATTATGATGCCATCTCTCATGGAGCATATTTAAACCTTGTTTAGCATCCATTTTTCTCTTGCCTTTCTAAGATATTTTTTGGTTAAGTTATAAAGATAAATGAAGTATTTATGTAGATGCCATGTTACTGATGAGAGAGTATGATGTACACCTTTGAAGTATCCAACATGATGGACTTATTTAACCAGCAGTGTCCTCTTTCTAGAGTTTTCTTGTTAACAGCTTTGTGGACTGAAGCCCTATTTAAATGAATAAACATGAAAAGAATGAAATTGTCAAAACGATGAATTTCTTTTGCACCAAACTAAAACGTGCATTCACACAGCGAAACTCTCTCAAATGAATAACCATTAAAAGAATAAATGTGTCAAAGGAATGAATTTCCTTTACACTGCAGCAAAGCAGAACATACACAGTTAGAGGGGGCATTTTGGAATGAGTAACTGTGAAGTGAAGAAAACTATTAAAAGAAAACATTTTTTGCCAGGCACCGAGGCTATATATTAGCAACCCTTTTGGCAGCATCACCTTTATATCAGTGTTATATCTGAATTTACTCACTCATAGCCTGAGTTTATTGCCATGCAATTAGTGACTTCTCAATCTTTTATTGTTAATTCTTGGCAGTGACATGCATGGAGTGCACTTTAGCAAATATGCAAGTATGATGACTAAACTTGGCTCCTGGACACAGGATCCCTGTGCTGATGGGACAAGGACATTAGGACCTCTTTTCTTAAGTGTTTATCAAAGCTGAGAAATTCAGTATTGTTTCTTCTGAATAAATACCCCCCAACTAGTAGCAAAGAGCTCTTTGCTGTGTTAATATGTCTCATTTAACAAGATGAGAGAATGTCACCTACTGAAAGATGAATCGCTCCTTGGCTTAATACTGGTCCTTAGGATTATAAAATGTGACTATGCTTAGTTTGATCGTATGTCTGTGGTTCTGATCAAAGCCTTCTCATTAACCCCTTTGCCAGCTACCTATTAACAATTGTATCCTGGTTTATTCTTAGACTGTCAGCTCTTTGGGATCAGGTCAGCTCTTATTTTCTTTTGTTTCTTCAGCCACTGGTAAGGTTGGGAGTGAAAAGCCAGGTCTCTCCATTGTTCTGCTAATGTGAACAACAAATAGTACTAAAAAACGTGCTCTGAAAGACATAGTGACTAGATATGGGTCAGAGTAAATAATTGGTGTATGCTGGCACATACTGATGTTGAAACCTCCACTTAAGGCAAACAAACAGAAATCTTGAAATGACTTTGCCAGGAATTTGATTTGAACAAAACCAGTAGGATTTGTTTCTTATTATTTTCCATTTTCATGGAATTACTGTGATATGCTGAAAATGAAAGTGAAATTAAACTCTATTAAAACTTATCTCCCCTAATCCAAATAAAAAAACCTTTAACATTTTCTCTAAGAGCAGGCATGAAGAATGTAGTCCTCAGCAGCCCTATGAAGCATTTGACAATATGCTTAAAATATAAATGAAGAAAAGAGGAGATGGAAAGGTAAAGCTTATACATGAATCAATGTCCCATTGTTTAATAATTCATGTGTATCTTATAATTTCAAGCTAAATATACATGAAAAGCAGTGTTTTTTGTTTAGGACAAAATGTATGCACAGAACTGATATTGCTGAAGGCTTTGTGGTTATAAAGTGGTGAAAAGTGCCGACAATGACACCTATATATTTCAAATCTGTATTTAAACGTAAAGTTTGGGGAAGCTTTTGGAAGAGGTAGGTAATACCATAGCTATGAAACCATGAACATTTGGGGTAGATGTTAGCTTTCCTTCCAGAGTTCCACTGTGTCCAACATTTTGAGAACTGCTCTGTGTTTTAGGGTGTTTAAATTAGGTTTTTGGGTGAGAGTTTTGAAAATTCCTCTCTTTTCATGCTGCATGGCTGATTGAGTTTCTGGTGTTTTTTAATGAAAACTGTGGATTCTGGTAGGCTGTAAAGATGAGCCCATTCAAAGATTTTGAGTACCCACTTTCGGGCAAAATATTGAAAATTATTAAATTCTTCATTTTGACACTGTAGCAAATGAAATATAATCATTGTGTTTTACAAAGAGGTATAACTTGAAGTTTGCTTTAATATTATTTTAAAGTAAATTAAAACTGGAAAAAAATTAGAGTATTTTGTTTTGAGTTGACAAAGATTTTTAATTTTTATTCAAAATTTTTATTTTACTTTTAATTTGCTGAAGCAAATATACATTTTGTTTAAAATCAGTTTTATTCTCCCCATTTTTACTTCAGTGAGTGAAGTGAAAAGATCTTTTAAACTGCTCTAGTTCTAGATTCCTTTCCTTATAGAGAGGAAGATATAATGTCATATTGAACATGGAAAAACTGAAAGTACTTGAAAAACAGTTCATCCTCTTTTTAACATTCCAATCTTGTAAAGAAATTAGAAGAAAATGTTATTGAATGAATAATTAATCATATTAAAGTGTTTCTGTTTTGTCTTTTTTTTCAAGGAAATGTCGAGTGGCTTTTTTTCAATTCTGTGTGTTTTGTTTATTATAAAGAGAATGACAGATTCTTAATTTTGTAGTGCGTCTTAATTTTTGTGCAGAACAAAAGTATTTGGCAGTCAAGAGTATAACTGATTATGGTATTGCTGTAGAAACATGTAGTTAGATTTAGTTCCTATCCTTCAATTTTGCAATCTGAATAGGTGAGATAGAGGGACGACAAAGAGGAACAAGAGCCTTACTAACCCCCTCTTTTTAGAGTAAGAAATGCTAACATGAACTGCCCAAATTTACAGAGAGTTTTCTGATAAGCAGTTGAGTCCAGAGTTGCCAAATCTCAATTCTATACTTTAATCACAAGGTCTTTCTTACTCTGGTTGAATCCTGTATTCATGAAGATATATTCCACATGGGTATTTTTTGTACAAATTCTGAAACATCTTGTCAAATAAAGTAAAATGAAACACAGTGTTAATATTGCTATACTTTTTTGGGAGATAAATTATTAAACCTGGCTTTAGTCCTTAAGAAAGTGTTTGCTCAAGGTACAGTTGCAGTAATTTTTTTTTTCCTTTAGAGCTTTTTTTATCTTTTAAGATACAGATGTAGTTTGAAAACCAACTCTTAGGCTGTGGAAAAGGCATGGGTGGGGGGAAAAGGATTTGTTGCCAGCTTGACAGAACTTCCTAATGTGAGGACCAAAGCAAGAACACATTTGGCAGTTTTTTCTTCTCCATTGTTTTCCTTGATATCTGTCTGTCTGTCTGTCTGTCTACCTGTCTATGTTTCTATGTACCTATCTGTCTATGTATGTATCTATCTGTATATCTATCTATCTGTGTATCTATTTATCTGTGTATCTATTTATCTGTGTGTGTATCTATCTATCTATCTATCTATCTATCTATCTATCTATCTATCTATCTATCTATCATCTATCTCCTGCAGTACACATCTGGGAAACAGAGGGATGTTAAGTGAAAACCCTTTCACTGTGTGAAAGGCCAGTCCACAAGTTCTCTCCCTCCCAGGAAAACATTTCGTGTCTTATCTGTTCAGGAATGAAATGTACAATGTGCCAGCATCTCAGAAGCGGATGATACACTATATTCCACTGTTGGAAAATAAGGATGCCCCAACTGGTCTTAGAATCTGCATTTCCTTTGTTCTCATTTCCTCTGTATTTTTAATATTTGTAATTTAGTGGGAGATAGAATTCAGCTTTATTAACTGATAATAGTGTCACGTGTGGCTGCAGGACTCAGTCTGAATAGCCTCCAGATCACCACATGTAGGAATGAAATCTCAAATGCTGTGACATATATGCCGGAAAACCAATTCCTTAGCTTTTCTGTTATGTCTTCTAGTAGCACATACATTTGGATTCTTTGTTAATATATACTGCATATTAATTTGAACCTGCAATGTTTTGTGATAGTAGCTTATTTGTTCTAAATGTATCCATGCAGTCAATGATTACCATCTAGTTTTTCTTCTCTTTTTGTTTTTCCCTATGGAAAAGCACATTTTCTACAAAGGCTTTAGTAGCACAGGTAATCATCTCCAAATGTCACAGATACAGCAGGTTATTAATATTTTCTAGAGCAAAAATACTTATGATAGTGGGAAACGCTAAAATTTCTTTTATACAGGTCACAAACAAATAAAACACCACCACCAAGAACAAAACCCCTCCAAAACAAAGCCAGTCTAAAACAGGTAACTTTTTTCCTGGGACAGAAACATTTCTCATTATTGCTCTGAAGAAATTGTAGCTGAGAATAATGTCGACTTAATGGAAAATAAGGACTTATTAAAAATAAAGCCTGTGTACAATCTGCTACTAATAGAGTGCATTGCATTGTTACCTCATAAAATCAAGTTTGCATGCATGATTAGCAGGTTAAACTTTGATTCTACTCAATTTCTCTCTCCCCATGTTTCCCCATGAATAGATAATGTAATTGATGCTTTGCCCCCAGGCTTCAAATGCCCGACTGCCTTAGTGGAATGCCAGACATGTTTAAATTCATGTTATTGGCTCTTTTCACCTTGTGGACCTGTAAAATATGTATCAAGGCTAGAACTGACAGAAATGCAGCAGCTGGCTATAAGTTAGATGTGCCAGAAAATTGCTGTATTATCCATTCCGATGAAAGTACCTATGAAAAGCAATCATGTTAACTAAATATGAACTAAGTAACAAGATTAGGATTTAATTAGAAAATTAAAGCAAGTGGAAACCTGTTTATTATTCTGTTTATTTCCTTACACCATCCCAAGTATTGCTTCCATGGGTATTTTTAGATAATGGACTAATATAAAATGTTGTTACTATCTTGGGGAAGAAGTGATAAAATAAGTGAGGTGTGAGGAGAGAAAAAGACTTTAGTCTCCAGTCAAATTAGCTTGTGCCATTAAATTACGGATGCCGATTTCTATTTAAGTATAGAATAATGGAAGCAGAATCACACATTTGCTGCCGCTGTGGGTTGTCTAAGCAGCTCTCATTCAGCCTTGTGGATCTCAGCTCTCGCCTGAGCACGAGCCACAGTCACCCTCTCTGCTGGGAGACCAGTATTTCTGGAGTTTTACCCAGTGCAGGGGCAGCCTGCCTGTTTTCATTTGTGGGGCACCTCTAACATCACGGCAACGGGCCAGGTTACTCTGCCTGGGTCATGAGTAGAGGGGTTGACGCTTTGTTCTTTCTGAAAGGTAATGTGCTTTCACATACATTACTTTTAATAATTGAGATCTATGATATTAGAACTGGAACCCATGTTAATAGAGATTTTCCCCTGAAGCTTTCAGATAAAAAATTAGTAATAAGAAAGATTCCGAAAAATGAGAGATCACTGGGTAATGCACTAAGATAGATACTAATGTCCTGATTTGGAAAACTATATGTGAAACCCAATGAAATCTATTACTAGCTTTCCTGTCTCTTTGACTTTGGCATCTGAAAACTATTACCAAGGGTGATAATTCACACAAACACTGAAAGAGCTGTGTCAGAGGACAGAGCTAAACAGGCTCTGAACTTCAGGAATATCTGGAGACCAGGAAAAAGTGGCTGCCTGAGTGAAGCAGATCATGAAGCCTCTGGCATTTCAAAAGTGGTGGAGAAATTATAAGAGCATGCTATTTTGCAAAGAATTTTATGTGTAACAAGGTTTTTTTTGTTTGATTGGTTTTTTGTTTAAAGCAGACTCCATTGTGTTATTGTTCCAACTATACAACTCTTTGCTGGTTCTAAGAAATTGGGAAGTTACGTCTTACTGTAACTCCTGTCTTCTTACTCCCTCTATAGATTAAAAAATTAGACTGTGTCTATCATTTTTATTAAAAAAACCAAACAAAAAACTCCAAACCATTCACAACTGAAACAGAAGCAAACCTTTTTCTTAAAGAAAGGTCTTTTGCAATTGAGGCAGTGACAACAGACTTCTGCTGTACCATGCTGTGTTAAGCGGACACACCAAATAAATTCAGCTTCAATTTCTCTGAAGGTTGCTAAGTTGTTTTACTGGCACCTGTCTGGATTTCAGTGTCATGCTACAAAACACTCCCTTCTAACACGACATTTGTACAGCTGTAACTCTGGTACTAAAAAGGTATTCCTAACTGGGAAGCTGAAAGTGCAAGCAAACATCTAGTGTGGCCTTTTTCCTATTTGAACTAATATGTTACTGATTGATTATTCAAGGAGACCTGCATTATTATCAGCTACAGTGCAGTTCATTGGGAGGAGCCCCATGTGCTGGAGTACAGATCATTGCTACTTGACTTAAAGACTCTGTTCCTTCCGATGGCAGCAATAGTGGATTATTATCCAGAAATGAATACCTATCACTGGGTGAAAATACACTGCACACTGCGCGCTTTGTCTGTCCCAAAATTATTTTGTTTTACTGATCATTATTATAATTTATCAATTCATTTTTACAGAGGTAAAGTTACAATGATTGTCCAAAGGAATATTAAAAATGATGTGCATGAAGAAGACCTTCACTAGAGTTGTAGTTTTAGTAAATACAACCTTTGTTTGATAAACACCAGGAAAGAAGAAGAAGGAACCTAAAAAACATGACAGCTAGATGAAATCTAACATTTTCAAACTGCACTTTGTGAGAAAAACATTCACTCACAGCTTCAATACGTCTGGTCGATTAAAATCCTGAACCGTCCTTTCAAAAATAGGGAACATCTTCATAAATCTAAAAGAACATAATCCCAGGGGTGGAACTGATTACTGGATAAACTTTTTCTGGAATGTTTGTGTCCTCTCTGCTATGTACCACCTGAATAAATAGAGAAGTCCTTCAAACATTTGGGTCCAGCAGAATTTTCGTTACCGGTGAAAAATGGTACAAAATCAAGGAAAGAATAATGCTGGTGTAATAAGGTTTTTTTGAAAATCATTTGAGGTGAACGTAGCTTGTGTTTTCTATTTCATATTCCTTTCCTCTTATTCTTAATGGAACAAAGTATGTAGCATCTGAAGCTTCTGCTATAAAGTTACCGAGTTCCACACTGTGGGGAGCTTGCAGAAAATAAGGAGAATTGGAAAAGATTCCACATGCGTGAATGAGAATCAAATCACTTCAGTGCAACTCTGTGATTGCACAGTGAAATTTAATATCAGCTAGCAACTACACAGTTATTTAAAGCAGAAAAAAATAAATATGTCTTATTACAACTGAAGATAGGTTTGTTAGACTTCATCTGAAATAGTGCATCCAATTTTGGGTGCCATAATGAGAAAGACATTGATCAACTAAAGCAAGTTCAGGGGAGGCCACTGGGATGGCGAGGCTGGAGTACTTGCCTTCTGAGAAGAGGCTGGGGGAGCTGGGCTTGTTCAGCCTGGAGCAGAGATGGCTTTAGGGGGGACCTAACAGCAGCCTCCAGTGCCTACAAGGAGGTCACTGAGGAGAAAAAGATGCGCTCTTCGTAGTCGTGCAGGGTGGGAGGGCAAGAGACAGTGGTCATAAGCTGAAACAGGGGGATTTCTGGCTGTATATATTGAAAGAAAAATCACAAAGAGATTAGTTAACTGCTGGCACAGGTTGCCCAGAGAGGATGTGCAAGGACAACCTCCTTGGAGGTTTCAAACACTCAACTGGACAAAGCCTGAGCAACCTGCTCTGAAATCAGTTTACCCAGCTTTGAGCAGGAGGCTGGACCTCCCAAGATCCACTCCAGTCCCAGCCCCAATTACTCAGTCGATTCTGTGGTTCTGTCTGAGAAAATCAGCTTGAACATTCTGCTGTGGAGGTTTATGGGTGGCATGTACACAGACTAGTGACCTATAGAGAGCTGAGGCACAAGATTAACATATATTAAAAGACAAGAATTTTATTTCAGAATGAGAGACCCAGACACATTTTGGCATTGCCACTTGTAATTCTTATAATCTCCCTTAATGAGATGACAGAGTGCAACACAATGCCTGTATTCATTCAGAATATTTACAGCTACAAAATCAGTTATACTTTCAAATTGAAGTGGAATCTTTGAATTTGGCATTCTTCTATTCTGTATGATTGTTAAACTACTTACAAATTATTCAGCTGAAGAAACATCAAAACAAAATCAAAACTCTCTAGGCCACCTAAATAACAAAAAAGAATAAAGAATAATCTGAAAGTGTCCTGAGATGCAGTTTTCTTCTGAGGCTTTGTTCAAACACCGTCTCTATCTCTTTCTACCTCTTAATATGTGTCTTTCTAGCTGCCTAGGGATTTTGCTTGGATTCCCAAACCTTCTTTATCTCCCTTCATTCTGCCCAAGTTATTGCCAATGACTCCAAACTTTCTGAGACCACTGCAATTTTCAAGAGACCCAAATAGGAAATAAAACATTTTTCCTGGGCTCCCACAGCACCATCCCAGTCAGAAATATAATGAAATTTCTTTAAATGCACTAACAGTTCATGGTAGAGTGTGCATGAAAAAGAAACACTTTAGAGCACAAGGTATTTCAAATTAAGCAGCTTCCCATGGCTTCCCTATCTTGCTGAAAAAAAGTCTGTGCACCTTCAAGGAGAGAAGTTATGAAGAATAAGGGGAGAAAGGCTGCTTGGAAGTAGTTGTGTGAAGAGACTGAGAAGCAGCCTGCAATCGAAGAACAGTGGAAGCCTGCCAGAGGGTAGGCAGAAATGGCTTAAGTGTAAGATGAAGAGTAAGGCAGCACGGAGGGAGTGAGAGAGCAGGGAATGGGTTTATTTGAAATTTCTGTAAATTAAACAATATTCCTGTAATTAAAACAAACTGGCTCCCCATTACAAAAAATACCACCCTGAAACAGCGATGACTGAACACACAGATGTGTACCAGGGAGAAGAGAATGTTTCTATTATTATATTAAAATAGTTCTTGTTTCTGGTAGTCCTGGAAAATTAATCTTTTTATCCTCTTCTTACCTGCTTCATTGGTTCTGATCACTCTTGATGGTGCACTTGGGTCTCCTGTCCCAATTTTGTTGGTTGCTACAACTCTGAACTCATACTCCACCCAAGGGTTCAGTTCAACAGCCATAGCAGACTCCATGTCACCACTTATCACATCTGGAACTGCAGACAGTAAAGAAATGTGTAGGTCACTCAGAAATCTGAAGCTCACATGCAATGTTTCAATGGCAAGTGGACTTTGTGATATGATAAGGCCATAAGAAATGACAGACATAAAGGATCTAATATGTCAGAAATCACATAGGTTTTTGGCACTGTGGTACTCCTGAAAAGACACAGATTGAAGGATATAGGGGAGAGCTTTCTGCCTATTCACAGATGCATCGTGGCAGGTGTCTTTGTGTTGTCCTTTCAGAGCTGTTGCTAAGTAACGTGAAAGGAATGAAAAAAGAAAAAAAAATCAGTGCTTTTAATTTATCATTATTCTCTTAAGACTATCTGTTCCTGCAGTTGCTGATGGTTATTATTGTGATGAGCAGGAGTTTTGAACAGTCTACTTGTGCTGTTTGAAAGTTTTTCTCACCTGTTTTTACGGTCTGCCAGCCAAGAGAAAATGGACTGCGCGCTTGCAGGTTGTAGAGGGAGATAGGGCTGTGATTGTCTGCCCCAGGACTCCAGGAGAGTGTTGCTGTGGTGTCTGTAATTTCCTCTACTATTACAACCCCTGGGGGACCAGGAGGACCTGGAAATAAAGTGAAATAATCAAACAGACCACACCATCATTGCCGATGAGCAGCAATAATACAGGAGACGCATTCTGTAAGGACCCAGTGGAGTTCAATATCCATGAAATACAAGGGTTAAAATGCTCACTACTACATCGTGGAGATACCCCATTTCCATCAATTCTGCTGGTAAATTGTGATTGTTTCTACTCTTTAAGCGTTGTGTGGGTGAGTTTCAATTAACTTGGCAGAGTGACAGCAGAAGAACTAGAAATAGAAACAGATTAAAAAAAAAATCCTCCATTATAATTGTTCTGAACCTAAAATTGAAGGAAAAAAAGAGCAACTTTAAGAAGCATCCAGGCTAGAATGAACAGTCGCAATCATATCTTCTCTTTGTGTAAGACTTATCAGCAGGAAAGACAAGTAGTGATCAAAACGAAGCACATGTGGATATGCTTCATGAAGAACAATAATATTACTAATAACTGAATCAAGAATACAGCATTCATCCTTTTTTCTCAAATTCACTCATTCAGGGAAACCGCCTGGATTACTATCCTGCTGGAAGTCCATTAACTGTTTGATTGAAAGCTATTAAAAAACCATCATAACCCAAACCCAAGTATTTTGAAGGCTCATAATTACTATGGTTCCATTAAAAACAAACAGAAAAAACCAAAACAACTTCTCACTTGAGAAATGAAAGAATTATGTATTCCACTTAGCTGCACCAAATGAGAATATGCTTATCAGCATTTGTATAGGCCATGTGACTGATCCAATAAGTCAGGTCTCTGGTAGCAGATATGACTTTGCAAAGAAACACGTGGCTGTAACATCCCACTCCCACCCCCAATTTTTTTCTTTAATTCTTCCTGATATTGATATTACTGGTATTTGAAAACATTATCCATTTGCACTTGCCAAACTAAATTGGAGGTAAGGTTCTCCTTCAGGATCCTCTTCCACAGCTGTTATAACCAGATGTTTAGGGGAAAATGTGAGTGTCTGTAACTTGTAAATGAGAAATAAACATCTCTCTTGTGGTTCTTATATTTAAAAACTTACATAACTCCTGAAGGACAGGACTTAATACTTCAGTAAAATATTATTATTATTAATAGCTATAATTAGTTATGACAAATCTGGATTTTCTTGGCATCCAAGACTCTTCTGATTCTTTTCCATCCTCCAGTTGTTGAAGGCTGAAGTTTTGCTTCTGCTCCTACACAGAAGGACTGTGAAATCAGCAATGCACTACTGGACACTTTCTCCCAAAATGAAACTGCAGAAAGGGTGATGATGGAAACAACTTCATTAACAGAAAGCAATTGCTGCTACAGTATTGCAGGATGCCAATGTTTCCATGTATCATGAGCTGTAGTGGAGCAGATCCATTGGATACCTCCATTCTGTGGTGAGTGATGCGGTCCCACGTGCTCACTTGTCAGAGCTCAGCACCTGCGGATCAGGGTGGCAAACACTCAGATCTGGTGCATCCATTTGAAGTGGCGGTTGTAGCCAGGTTTTCTGCATTCCTGAGCTCAGCATTATTATTTTTTTAGTGCTATTTCATGCAATCAAATATTTTACTGGCTAGAATCCTTGAGTAGAAACAAATTTATCTGAATATCAAAGGCTAAAAAACCCCATTAACTGAAATATTTTTAGTTTCTGGGATTTTTTGTCATTTGCAGCTGCAAACAGCTTTATAGTTCCTCTGATATGCCTTCAACAAAAGCATGTTTACATGAACTATGACAACAGTATGATCAGTTTTGTAATAGTTGGGCTTAATGGTTTCAGAGTGAAGACGACATTGAATCCTTTAAGTGAGAAAGCAAATTACACTATTCACTTGCCTCTGTTCGCTTGGCAATGATCTACAAGCAACTAATTGACATTAAAATGTTGGAAATATATGACATGTAGAAATAATAGCAACAAAAAAATACAAACGAATGTTTGGAATTCAGGGTATTCAACTCCTTCCATTCAAGGAATGGAAGGAATTCAGCAAAGCTTACTATTATGGATGTATAACGGAACAAGATTGTCTCCCCAGTGCACTGCAGTCCTCTTTGCAGGAGCCCAGGGTACAGCTCTGGGCTATAGGAATAACAAGGTTTTCCACTTCTGCGGGTGGTGAGCAGCTTCGGTGCTGGGAATCTCTCCTCTTCCCTTGCTCTGCCTGCTCAGCAGGTCTGACTGCACTGCTGTCAGTGCCTTTCATCAAGTCACAGACAGTGCTGGGATGAGATGGTGCCCCTCCTTGGACACCTTGTGACTCTTGGCATTCTGGAATCCCATCTTTATTTACGGTTGAAAGGTCTTGCTTTTCTTCCTGGGCGACAACACAGCAGAAAGTTGTGCCCTCTGCATTCCTGAATTCCTGACAAGTGTTTGCTGTTCTTCAATGGGAAGCACCAGGTCAGGCCTTCGTCTCAGAATAGCAAGTCCTGGGGCTAATTTAATAAAATAGCGTGATCTTCAATCTCCATCATCTATTGTTTCAGGCTATCTGTTGATGTAGGAAAATACTAGTGAAGTTTTTATTTGTAGCCATCAGGGAAAGTTTAAAGGAAAGCTGGGATCTTGATACAGTCATATGATTTTACTGGGTTGCAGCCCTAGGCCCAGAATTATATCATGATCCCAAGCATAAACAAAATTAAAGGGAAATATTTTAGTACTTTTCATCTATGACAATATTTCTCCCATGCACACCAAATGTTGTTAAAGAGTTTCTACCCACTGTATTATAGGAAAAAGAACAAGCATCTCGCTTATATAAAAAAATGTAAAATATATTTATGCAGATGTCTCCTGCTAAATTCTCAATATATTTTGTTGTTGGAGTTCTCTGATGTTTTTTAAACCTTTTAAATGCATTCCTAGTCATGACAATGTGTCATTATGCTTTCTGAGATGTGTGCTCTTACACAGTTTGCAGGATGACTGCTAAAAAACATTTCCATTTCCAACAGCAGGCATTCTTGAAAGCGGATTAATAAAGGACAAAAGCCTCAGTGATGACAAATGTATGACAGTTAGCCAGGACCTGAGTGCTATGCAGATGTCACTCATTTTTGTAGAAATCTCATTAAATTTTACGCTTGGATGTAATCATTCATGGTGTCAGCCGGATAGCTAATGCAGAGAAGCTTTTCTCCCAAGGGCTGTGTTATTGTTCAGGATCTCTAAAACAATTTTTTCACTTGAGAATAGCCAATTGAGGAAAAAATGCACGGTCTGCCCAAATGCTTCTCTGGAAACTACACAGCAAATGACTGGTCATAAATGCACTACAGTGCAGTCGACCTTCATAGAGAAGACATTTGGGGCTGTGATAAGCTCTTATGCTGCTCTAGGAGCACTAGAAACCCAGTGTCAAGGATATTAGTCGATTATCTTCTTTCAGAGGAATTCCAGAGATTGATACGTGCATGACTGCATTTTGGCAAACTTGTTTTATGTGTCTTTTTATTGTTGGAATGATCATCCTGAGAGGTCCCTTAGATTACTTGCCATGGTACGACGTTAATGTGAGAGTTCTTGAAAGACTATTACCAATAATAGCCATAATCATTCAGTGAAAGAGTGCCCTTTCCTGTGAATCCCAGAATGTGTACTGATTTACTCCACTGCTGCCTGACCAGGATAATTTTTAGTTTTACCAAAGAGCTAAGGAGCCTGATATGTAGCAGTTCACAAACACATATTTCTCGACTCGAAGATTTTGCTTTCTGAATGACAAGGTGTACTAGCTTGTCATCAAGAAGATGAGAGGTCACAGCATCACAGAATCACAGGGGTTGGAAGGGACCTCTGGAGATCATCTAGTCCAACCCCCCTGCCAGAGCAGGGACACCTACAGCAAGTTGCACAGGACGGCTTCCAGGCAGGTTTTGAATGGCTCCAGAGTCGGAGACTACACCACCTCTCTGGGCAGCCTGTTCCAGTGCTCTGCCACCCTCAAAGGAAAGAAGTTCCTCCTTGTGTTGAGATGGAACTTCCTATGGTCAAATTTGTGCCCATCACCTCTTGACCTATCACTGGGCACCACTGCAAAAAGACTGGTGCCATCCTCCCGGCACCCTCCCTTTAAGTATTTATAAGCATTGATGAGATCCCCTCTGAGCCTTCTCTTCTCCAGACTAAAAAGACCCAAGTCCCTCAGCATTTCCTCATAAGAAAGATGTTCCGGCCCCCTAATCACCTTTGTAGCCCTCTGCTGTACCCTCTCCAGCAGTTCCCTGTCCTTCTGGAACCGGGGAGCCCAGAACTGGACACAGGACTCCAGGTGTGGCCTCACCAGGGCAGAGTAAAGGGGCAGGATAACCTCCTGTGACCTGCTTGCCACACACCTCTTGATGCACCCCAGGTTACCATTGGCCTTCTTGGCCACAAGGGCACATTGCTGGCTCATGGTCATCCTGTTGTCCACCAGGACTCCCAGGTCCCTCTCTGCAGAGCTGCTTTCCAGCAGGTCAGCCCCTAACCTGTACTGGTGCATGGGGTTATTCCTCCCCAGGTGCAGTACCTTACACTTGCCCTTGTTGAACTTCATGAGGTTTCTCTCTGCCCAACTCTCCAGAAAAAGAAAGAGGAAAAGAAAGAGGCAGTAACTACAGAATGATGGAAAAGGTGTTTGAGAAAACAGGAGCTTGGCTGTTTCTTGTGTCATAAATCCCTTTTTCTGTGCCCACCTATGGAAGTTGGTGTTTGCACGTGTGGGGGAGCAAGAGGATGGAGAGAAAGTTCGATGTATAGTAAATGCAATAGGCACCATGGCTTTACATCCATATCCCCATTCCCTCCATGTGTGGGTATACCCAAGTGGTTTCTGTAAGGTAGCTACATAAGGACCCTGGGCAGATGGAGAGGTTATAGCCCAACCAGTGGCAGAACAGACAGGGAGGTTAGACTCAGGGTTAGAAGGTAAGAAAGAGAAGACATTAATGCTTTGGCCTGAATAGTCTTGACTCCTTCCAGGGATGAGGGTCAGGAGAAACCCCTGGTGTCCTGCGTGAGGTGGCCTTTGGTGGTACATATATCATTTTGTGCTCCTTTGCCCTGATGACTTCTCTGCCTTGTGTACAAACCTAAAAATAGAAGATTTGGGCAAGAACACCTTCAGAGCTGCTAAGCGTTGTGAGCTCAGGTGGCAGACTGAAGCCCTGAGCTTCTGAGCTGGATTTTTATGTTGTGGCAGTTTTGACTTGACACAAAATGTATGGATAGTGCAGGGAACATGAACTGAAATTTTGCCTTAGGAGGAAAAGTACCAGTAGCTTATGAACTACATTGTGAATGACATAACTAGCAGGTCCCAAATAGCATAAGAAACTGAATTTTGGACACGCCTCTTTCATTAGCGTGTCTTACTGACTACCTCTAGCACTGTAGGGCATCACTTGCCAGCTCTCCCAATTCTGGTTAGCGCTGCCTCCTTCGCTGTCTGCAATCACAATGTGGGCACCAGCACCCCTAGAACTGCATGGGTCTCTTTTAGGCACTGAGTTCTTGAACATCACCACATCTGATTTGTATTTTTGTACTTGTTTCTGGGTACTTTTTTTGACTGAAGTTATAGGTATGAGTTATTTTGACGTTTGTAAAAAGGATTCTTAGGCAGAACAAAGGAGCTTTATTAAAGTTTAAAAACCCCCACTTTTTAAAGATACGATTCTCTTTCCCTTTCACACAATTGCAGATATTGTAACAAAGGTCCTGTTACAAGATCAGATTGCTGGAAGTGTTTAGGTCTAGAATCTATGGGTTAAAGGGCTGATGCTCCACCTACAGTAACATACTATCTTCCAATACTGTAAATGTTTCAGCTACACTGATATACTGAAAAGGGTGAAAACACAGATCTGAACTCTAGCACTGATCCTACGCACTATTATGTTGTCAGCCAGTCCCTATAGTAATTTCAGCCCTGTGCAATTATGACTTTCCCAGCCAATGCCTTGGCACAATTAATGGATTACCATAGGCTGGGGGAGATCCCAACAGGCAGTTTGTTGCATCCGTCCTATTTTGAGAGGGGAGGGGGACCGGGAATGTAGCTTTGTGGATGGGAACTCTGCTGCTCCCATTGGCCTCAGGGGGCAGTTTACTATTATGGACTTATTAGGTGAGTCCAATTAATGGGGACTGTGTTTAGGGCATCTTCCTGGCCTTTGCTACAGCTCAAATGCAATTTCAAGGGCCAGCAAGAATCTGCTGACCTTGTTTACGTTCCATTTAATAATATTGTGTCTGATGGCCTTTAAACCCAAGTGCTTGTCTTTAAGTTTTATTGGCAATATCACAACTGAAAGGAGCAGTGTGGTCAACCTAACCAGCAGTTCCTGCATTATATTTCCTCCAGGTCAGTGGAGTTCAGAGGAAACATTACTTCTCCAAAAATATATCATGAGAGTGGATTTCTTGCTTAGATTGGTAGTTTTGCCAGTCTACAAGATGAATAGCTTTAACCTCTTTTTTATTTTTAGACCACAAAATGTGTACTCTTAAACGACAGTTTGTAGTCATAAAGGCTTTCATCCCTTCACACTACAGGATTGCTCTCTGCTCCATTTCAAGATCTTACAGCTTCCAGGTAGCTGTCTGATCTTAAAGATCATTTTACTTACAGTAGGCATGCACAGTGCATTTGGTTCAGTGCACAGTCTTACAATACATGTTATACATTGTAGAAGAAAGCTGATTTTCATCTTATTTTTAAGGAATCTTCCTGCCATGAATGTTGTACTAATATTTGTATAGTTCAAAGGATTTTAGTTAGTTTTGTATATGCTAATGTTTCCAAGGATGTACAGCATTGGCACAGAGAATAAGAAGACTGGACATTATTTTTTTTCTTCCTCTAGAAAAGCACGATGTCTATTGACATCCGTAAGAATAGAGAACACATTCTGAGCAGTAAGATTGAAAAGGATGATAAGAGCAAACAACAGTGAACAAACTATTACTGAAACACCCAGAAAATACCTGGGATCTAAATCTACTAAAATCCTTAAGTATAACCAATGCGATAGTACTGGGAACAAAGTTAACTGTATTACTGCTTAGAGAGCACAGGTCTATTTGTAACAGAACTGAGACCTCTAAATTATTTACCTTTGAGTTTCCCCTAAAACATATTTCATAATATATATGTAAAATATTTTTATCTAAATATATAAAATAATAAAATTACTAGATGTGCTGAAACAATCTTTTACACAGTTATTGATGGAAACAAGGAAACGCACAGAAATAATTTCTCTGCATTTCATTTATTTGACCTCTATTTGTTACAGAAGAGGGCACTTTTTGCTAGTTAGCACCTCAAATTAAAAATTTGAGCAAACTTGCCTGGCTACTGCATTACTGTAGTTCCCTTGCAAAGAGCTAATGGTCTTTTTCTTTGCTATGCTCTCCCAGACTTAGTTACCTTGTAGTGTCAACCTTTGCTATAGATTACAGTTTACACTGTTCACATTGCAGAAAGTCAAACATTGAATAAGTAATTTTGGGACTAGTACCCTTTACTCCTTTGCAAAACCAGAGATCAGGCTGCAGTGTATCTAGAACAAGTAAGTGGAGCAATCTGAAAGAAAGTCTGGTAATTTGGAGAGGAACTGGCTGCTCCATAGACTGTTACAAGGCACTGTGTAATGCAGCAGCCAACATCTGTCCAAGTAGTTTGCAATCCATATTACTTACTTTCTTGGGTGTAATGTATTGTAAACCAGCTTTGCAAGAGTAATTTACAAATAGGACTTAAGTGATGGAATTTATTTGACAACTTAAACTTACTGAATTTTTTATGATAAAAACCTTTCTTTTGCTAAATAAATATTAAAATACTGGAGACCTGGTACTGCTGATTAGGCACTGAAGCTTTCACAGATGTAGAAAAGTCCATTTACTTCACAACCTTGTATTCCTAACTCAGTCGTGATGATCCTAAAAAGAAATGTCATGCAAAAAAGGGACAAACGTGAAAAATAACCTACATTGGTGTTTGTGCTGTTACTAGCATCACTAACAATACAGAGGTTTATACAGGAAAAATCACTCACTCAATTCTAGATGTTTGAAGCACTGTCCCTATCCACATCAGATAATAGCATCAAGGTAAATTTTGCAGTGATCCTTTAAGCTGCAAGAAACTCCCTGGTGTTCTTGGAAACTGCTGCTACACCAAGAGTACTACGTACTTCAGTGCAGGTGAAAGGGATCTCTACTTTTAACAGACTATAGAGAGCCTTGTGCTGATCTTTGTGAAAGCATGTCAGACTCCTGCGTGACATTCCCAGCTCCCACTATTTTTCTTTGCTGAATGGTGCAGATGCTTTTCTAAGCCAACCCTCCAAACTTGCAGAAGAAAGATCAAGGAATATACAATAACTTGTTTTGTTAGGAGATTTTTTACTCAAGCTTTTCCTTATTGCAGTCTATGGCCAAGCAACACTTCGAATGAGTTCATTAGAAACTGTGTTTCAAGAGCAAAAGGATACTTTTTGCCAAAAGTGAATGTAAGAAGTAGCCTTCCACTCTTACTATGACTTCTGTGGGTGTTCTTCAAAACCTCCCTGTCTATGAGTAACAGATTTTGTACTCATGAATTAAATGTGCACAAAGTGAAAGACACTGTTGACCTTTTTTAACGTAGTTGATTTGACCAACCTAAGGTAATAAAGGTTAGCCCTTCCATGATGTCAACCTTTTTTATGACAGAAGTATTTGGTGTTTTAAATGTCTCTACAGTGAAACATGGTGGAAGCACAGGATCATGAAGATGTCTTTTGTAATGAAAATATGAATGCACAGATTGCTTCAAATTTCTACAGCATAATGGGGAAATCAGAATATAATAAGCCCTTTTTGGAAGGCAGTCTTTAAAACCAAATTAACTTACCAAGCAGGCATTGTCTTGAGGAAACCTGACACATTGCTGGCTACAAGATCACCTGAGACATCTGTGAGATGCAAGTCTCCTGGCTGATACTTGGGTGTTTGGTAACGATGTTTGTGATCATATCATTACTGTCAGAACATGACATGCATATTTATCCTGTATTAGAGCCTTCTGCTTTGGTAATCTCCTCTTTGTGAAAAATCAGTACAGACACAGCTCAACTACTGGTGTGCCAATGATAGATGGAAAACTAGCCAAGCTGAAACATCCTGCTATTCTGCTTCTCTGCTACTTAATATTCACTGAAAGTTGAAGATCTGGGTGGATAAATAAAGGCTCGCAGCCAGACATGTGACATGGAAAAACTATTCTTGGACTAATGTCAAGAACAGGACTGACATTCATAAAAATCATAAATCACTTCTGCTTCTTAAATGACTGATGACTTCATGTGCTGGGGCAAACATTTGTTAACTGTGTAGTAAATATCTATATTCTCTTGTAAACATCCTTGTTTGCATGGCAAACAGCTATTCTGCACATATTTTCTTTGGGTGAGTAAATACAAGGCGTAAGTGAAGTGAAATCAGGCAATGACTTGGGTGTCATGAATGTAAGTCCATAGCTGTGATTTTTGTTGTATTCATTCATTCCGCTAAAACTATTTCTTTGACCATCAGACATACATAATTCCTGTTATGGGATTCCTCTGAAGTAGCACATTTATGCGGGCCTGGTGCCAGAATAGTTACCACCCTATGTGAAAAGCTGTTTTCCCTTCTGGATGTCCTTGAGCTGTATCAGTGTGCTCTATATGCCTTCTTCTGCTGCTGTGGGCTCTGATGACTATCTTCCAGAAAATCTTGCAACAATATTTAAAGCTTTACTACTATCTGTCTCATTGCCCCGCCACAGGGCAAATCCAGTGCCGAGGAAGCATGCCTGTTATTTAGCCATGCAAACAAGGATGTTTACAAGAGAATATAGATATTTACTACACAGTCAACAAATGTTTGCCCCAGCACATGAAGTCGTCAGTCATTTAAGAAGCAGAAGTGATTTATGATTTTTATGAATGTCAGTCCTGTTCTTGACATTAGTCCAAGTCCCTTTCCCAATACACACTTCAGTGTATTGGCTTAAGCCATTGACAATGGTTCACCTGAGGACTATGTTCATTTTTTGGGCAGTTGTCAACTCATTGAAAGAAGCAAATATTTGGGTTGCTGGAGATACCCTAAACTGTGCCCTACACAGTCAAGTTCTCATTTGTTTGTCTCCTGACTTCTGTGCTCCTGACTACTCTGCCTTAGGTAGGGGCTGAACACATCTTGATCCCACCTAATCTACTGCCTGCAGGTATAGCATGCTTCTGAGGAGAGACGTGTGATTTTAAGGCTGGATCTGAGAAAGTTAAAAAGAGATATCCTACCTCATAGATGAGCATTGCAGTTACTGAGCTACGCTGTAAGTGGTTGGCATCACCTCTTCAGCCTTAACTCAATTCTGGCCTTTGAGCTGAATCCTCTCTCTCATCGTCCCCATATTCAGAGAGTAAAGGACTTCTCTGGGGACTTCCACAGAGTCAAGGCGTCTATCTAGAGGTGATGGTGGATCTCAGATGGATGAATAAAAGACCATAATTTATTTTTTAAAGTACCTAATAATAAGTAAAACTTGTGATGATGAATTGCAGAGAATTTTGTAGAACCATATTTTGGAGAGGAAATCCTTTTGCAGGTTAGGTAGTAGCCTACCTGAATGTAAACAGGTGATGTCAGGCATGTCAGGACAGCAGACCTCTGAAGGTCACTGTTGACTACCATGAGACTACTGAAATACTTCTCATTCACAACCCATTCCAAGATTAAAATGCAAGACACGTAAGCTGGAAAGCTAATGTACTGCCTGACAGGTCCAGCTGCCAGCAGAACATCACTTCCTAATGTAATCCACATTATTGGTAGCACTAGAAAAATCAAACAGATAGGGAAAAATAAATAACTTGGGCTGGGAAAACAGTATTTAAGGAGCAGAAAAATTACTAGGTACCACTAAAAAGTTGTTTCTTACTTTAATACACATATTTTAATCATATTTTTCAAAGCACTTAGAAAAGTATTTAGGTTCTGTTTTGAGTAGTAGGTGCTGACCGGACCTGAATCTTGGTTTTGTCCAAACACATTCTAGAATATCTTTTCATATATAGTTCTGATGTGTTCCAGAAAGAGATTCACTAGATAAAAATCATTATGGAAATAACATGAGACATGTACTTCATTCAACTTAACTAAAATCAAGAACTGCGAGGCAGTGAATTTGAAAATGGTTTAAAAAAAATTTATAATCCATTGTAGGAAGTTGCAGAATAGAAACTTGCCATTGTCTTAATTTCTTTTGTTGTTCACACAGACACACACACATATATGTACATATGCAGTAAATGCAGAAATCTTCTTGCAGCATTTATTACCTTCTTGTAAGTAATTAGACTCAAAAGAATTGAGATTTACTTAGCATTATTAATTCTTTGTCCTTCAGGTTGTCTTTCACTGGTGACATTTTTGGATTTTAACATCTACTGTATAATTGTCCTTGTTCTTCTTTGCTTTGGTTTCTGCCCAAACCACGACAATAATGCAGAGCAAAAAAGAACAAGGGCAAAAATAGTGACAGAGTTAGTTCCCTGGCATATATTCAAGGGATCTTCTAACAGAGCAACCGGCAAGAACAGTATCAAAAAAGATAAATGTGGTTTAAGGAAACTCCATGCCTTCTCCACAATAAGTGATCCTGAGACATTGCAATTGCCTGAAAATGCAGTGGAAAGTGTCTGTCTGTTGAAGATCAACTTGTTAGTTATGAGCAACAGGAACCCGTAAAGAGTTTGTTTCTCTTTCCTCCATCTGAAGAGGCTGCAGCAAGGGACAGTTGTCTTCCAAGTCACTTGTAATACAGTTCTAGAAAACTGTTCTTTGACTTAAAAATAATGCACCAGTTGAATGTATAATTCAGTATAAATTTAGTCAGTTTGCTAATAGCAATAATTCTGATATTCACGAATATCTAAAGGAGGGAAAATGAGATTATTTTAATTTAATTTATTCAGTATGTCCAACTTATTTCCTGTAGAAATGGTGTAAGCAGAACAATTTTTTGAGTAAAAATTACAATGATATATTAAAAATACTAGATGAACCTTACAATATAACTAATGATTGAATTCTGTTGTATGCTGGTATGATATTATCAGCATTCAATACTGGCTTTTTCTGCAGAGGCAAAAGGAGAGAGTAAGGTCAGAACAAGGATGTGCTGGAACTTTGCTTATATCGGTACTTCTAAGCATTCATAACAAAACTTCTGCTATCTCAGTTTGGCCATGGGATGTAACATTTAAAACACAAAGATGCTTTGTAATATATATAAAATGAAATTATTTTACCTAGAAAGTACACTGGAAATAAAGAATAATATAGCTTTGGATTTCAGACTTTACTGCATAGTACCAACTGGTTTTTCTTCATAGATGATGACTTCCTCTGTAAGGTGGAATTCTTCAGAGTTTACTGAAATATTTATTGAAACATCTGTTGCTGCTGGTCTCTTCTCCTAAGCAATGTCCGGTATCTCCAAAAGCTAAACCTAAAGAAGTTTGAAAGGTGCTGCAATTTGGGATCATCAGTGTCAAATTGCAGACCACGGAGTGCACTCTATAAACTGAGGTAAGTAAAGAAAAAAGAATTAGAGATACTGAAGTGAAAATGAAATGCCTGTAACAGCGTAAGAAGAGAGAGATTACATTCTCCTAAATATTTTGGATTTTTGCAATGCTGAAGTCTATAAAGAGGAATCATTAGCAACTTTGCACTGAATGTGCTTTAAACATTTTCTGCAATACAAAAAACCCCATCCTACACTCTTTGGTGAAAGCAATACTGATACTGTAGGATCTCATTGCCCTCATTTGCATAAGTTTAACAGATATCTTAAGGAAATTAACTACTTCAGCAAACCAACCGTATCCTATAATTTCATGAAAACTGAATTATACATCAGGACAAAAGCAGTCACAAAGTATAAAGCATTTTGTGAAAGCGATGCAAACATTTCTTACTGTATCCTGTAATTATCCAATCATAGAAACAAGAAAAGGAGAACATTATAAGCAAAGTCTATTTGAATTTAAATTCCATTATAAAGCAGTCATAGTTTTCGTTTCATCAGCAAGGTGGCACGGTAATGAGACACCCACATACACACATTCCGATACTGCTTACAATGACCCTTTTTTGTCATCTCAAACCTTTTCCTCAGAGAAGCATTTATTTTCTACGTCAAATTCAATAAACTCATTTATATAACTGGTATTCTTAAAAAAATAATTTTGTAGCCAGTCTGCGGTTTCCTAGATAATGGTAAACTGAGACATTTTTGTCAGTAATAAATTCAATGGCATTAAAGTTGAGATTGCCTTGCCTATCCATAGAGCCTCCAGCTCCTGTCTGAGAGAGGTAAAGGTGACACATAAGGTCTTAAGTAACCCATAAGAATGAATCAGATTTCATAAGGCAGCTAAAATGGCATTATATGTCTGTGTTGAGGCAACTGAATACCACCATCCCAACAGTGCCATAGCTCATAGAAATCTGATGGTCCTCAAAGTGACTTTATGGAAATATTTAGCAGCTACTTTCATCAAAATGTGAAAAGCCCTGCAGTCAGCCAGAAACATTCTTTATCATTTAAAGCATTTATTTGTACTAAAAGTGATGGATATGAACATATCAAATCTAAAGAAGTAGTGGAATGTAGTAGAATAAGTATTTTTGAAAGATTATAATCTCTAAATATTTTTTTTTTAATCTGGAGTTTTTCAATTGTCAATAAAATATCTACCTTGATTTATTCTTTCAAAAAACGTATAATCCACAGTAAAGTTACACAGCTGTGCTACCTAGCAGGGATCCATCTATCTTGACATTGCAGGACCCACCAGTGGTACTGCCAGTCAGCAGACTGTAAGTCCTTGAGTCCCATCAGGCACGGAGCACACATGTGCGTGCACACACACAGTAGTGCAGAATGCAGAAATACTCTGCTTAACGGAGTGCACATATGGTGTGAACACCCTGCTTTATTGTAAGTTAGTTGGTGTCCTAGGTATGATCTGGGATCCTGCAGGACAGTAACTCTGTGTTCCTGTGCATAATTGGGAACATTAAATGATGGGTAAAGCAACTCAACAGATTACAGGACAGGATCTAAAGATGCAGTCAAAATTTGGTGGTGACAATTCCATGTGTTGGAAAAAACAAATCACTGTCATATTAAGGGGCTTTTGGTTCATTGTTCATATCTATCTTTTTACAAAACACTGCACGGTCCCTCCTTTTAGGAAGTGAACGAATATTCCTAAATCGTTAAATCTGAGAGAATGGCTTGACCATAAGACAAATGTAAAGCATTACATAAAAAAGCACAGAACTCATCTTACCTATCTTACACAGGCCTGTGAATGCTAATTGTCTACATTTTAACTAACCTGGTATACCTTTTGTGCTATTACCTCTCTTAAGACTGTATGTCCATTAACCAGCTGTCTTCTGTTTCTCGTTGCCGTGTCTGCAGGTCAGTTTATGGTGAAACCGCTTTCAAAGACAGTAGTTTAATCACAAATGTTTTCAGCAGTATAAAATCTGAAGGATAATGCCTAACACAGATGTCCCCGCAGCCCACATATTTAAATTCCCTGGTACAATTGTTTCTGGTGATTGTGTTTTCAGGTGGCACCACGAGCGTACTCACCCCTGACAAGCAGCTCCGTCTCATCTGACACGGTGTCCGCTGCAGTCTGAACCCTGCAGCCGTATCTCCCGGCGTGCATCAGGAGGATGTTCCTGATCATTAAATCCGCAGAGGATGCTTGCTGAAACAGGGATGAAGTGCCAGTTTAAAAGTCAGTAAATCTGTGCTGAAGGTAGTTCATGAAGGTGTTTTGTACAGCATGAGAAACTCATGATTGCAGCTTTCTTCTTACAACATTTATGCGACTTAATACCCTCTTTTGAGGATTATCAGAACACTGCATTTATACAGTTGTTAATAGGGATTAAAGAAGAGGATTTCAGGTTTTTAATAACTTTGACTTTGCTTAAAGCACACTGCGCATATTTGCGTGCTCAAAGAAAATGATTCCAAACTAGCACAAAGAAATTCATTAAGGAAATGAATGGAAATATTTTTGATGCAATCCTTGGTAATAAAGTCCTCTTAGAAATGAAGGGCTCTTTCTTCCTTGTCTTCTTCCCTGCAATGCAGTGACATTTGGAGTATGTCTCTCTATTGTAATAAAATTAAGATAACTTAAAAGATAATATTGATTGCTTTTTATTGACATAGGGGAAATTAATACTAAATATGATGGAGGAAATACAAACAGATTCTCATTTTTACTCTTGAAAACTGTACATACTTAAATTTTCTTTTACTAAGAAATTTTGTATTATTTCATAAATTCAAGCAATAATATTAGGTTTTGCATGTACAAAACCATTCTTCTGTCTAAAACTTACTGGAGTCAATAAAGGTTGCTCCATCAGATTTAGGAAGCCCAAGTCCATCGATATTGTTGATTTAATATTGTTGCTACTCAGGGAATGAACAGATAAGTGTGAACAAAAGTCACGCTGACCACATGGTATAGCAATTACAGTTTACTTTCTCAGTTCTGTGGCCTTAAAATGCTTGCAACTTTTTGATTTAATGTAAGCACCAACAGTTTTAGCAAATTTTTCTTTCAAAGCATTTTTTTTCTCTTAAGGGTGAAATTGAAATAATTTTAACATATCAACCCAAGATATCCTGCAAATATCTCTAAACGTCGTTACTGTTCCTTTGTATATGTGAACCTAACATGTTGGTTTTTCAACATTAATGTAGACTTTGTATAACATTATATTACAGATTACATATAATTAATATTTAGGATTTAATTATGTGATATATAATATATAATCATTACATTTATGCATTCTAGAATAAAGCATAATTTTAATAATTACATGAGCAACAATATATAATTTATAATCTATAATAATATATTGTTTATTATAAAAAACACTATTATTCCACTATTCACTATTATATTATCTGAGTATATATAATACTATACATATATAAAATATATTCTATCATGTATAGTACATTTTATACAATAATGTAATATAATATGAGATAATGTAATGTAATAAATATAATACAATATGGTATATAACATATTATGTATTTGTTATCACAAAATCACAGAATCACAAGGGTTGGAAGGGACCTCTGCAGATCATCTAGTCCAACCCCCCTGCCAGACAAGGGTCACCTACAGCAAGTTGCACAGGACGGCATCCAGGCGGGTTTTGAATGTCTCCAGAGTCAGAGACTCCACCACCTCTCTGGGCAGCCTGTTCCAGTGCTCTGCCACCCTCAAAGGAAAGAAGTTCCTCCTTGTGTTGAGATGGAACTTCCTATGGTCAAGTTTGTGCCCATTTATATCTCCCATATATCATATATTTCATAGAATCATAGAATAGTTTAGGTTGGAAAAGACCTTTAAGACCATGTAGTCCAACCATCGACCCTACTCTACCAGGTCTGCCACTAAACCATGTCTCTAAGCACCACATCTACACGACTTTTAAACACATCTAGGGATGGGGACTCAACCACCTCCACGGGCAGCCTGCTCCAATGTTTGATAACTCTTTCAGGGAAGAAATTTTTTCCTAATGTCCAGCCTAAACCTCCCCTCATGCAACTTGAACTCATTTCCTCTTGTCCTATCACTAGTTACTTGCGTGAACAGACCAGCGCCCATCTCACTACAACCTCCTTTCAGGTAGTTGTAGAGAACAATAAGGTCTCCCCTCAGCCTTCTCTTCTCCAAACTAAACAATCTTAATTCCTTCAGCCACTCCTCATAAGACATGTTTTCCAGACCCCTCACCAGCTTTGTTGCCCTTCTCTGGACACGCTCCAGCACCTCAATGTCCCTCCTAGACTGTGGCGCCCAAAACTGAACACAGTGTTCGAGGTGGGGCCTCACCAGCGCTGAGTACAGGGGCACAATCACTTCCTTACTCCTGCTGGTCACACTATTCTTGAGACAGGCCAAATGCTGTTGGCCTTCTTGGCTACCTGGGCACACTGCTGGCTCATGTTCAGCCGGCTGTCCACCAGGACTCCCAGATCCTTTTCTGCCAGGCAGCTCTCCAGCCACTCTTCCCCAAGCCTGTAGCACTGCCTGGGATTGTTGTGACCCAAGTGCAGGACCCGGCACTTGGCCTTGTTAAACCTCATGCAGTTGGCTTCAGCCCATCAATCCAGTCTGTCCAGATCTCTCTGCAGAGCCTTCCTACCCTCAAGCAGATCAACACTCCCGCTTAATTTGCTGTCATCTTCAAACTTACTGGGGGTGGACTTGATCCCCTTGTCCAGATCATCAATAAAGATATTAACCAAGGCTGGCCCCAGAACTGAGCCCTGAGGAACACCGCTTGAGACCTGCCGCCAGCTGGATTTAACATTTTATATTAAATATTATTAATAATCAATTGCTATATAGACAATGTAATAAACATAACATAATATAACATAATAAATATATATTACTGAATGTTATATACAAGTATTTACATGCACACCCTTGGTGTTTCACTTTAACAAGCATTTACTGAGTATAGGCATTTCCTTTCTCAGATTTTATTTACTTTGATAACCAAGGAAAGATTGACAGTTTTTCCTTGAATGACATGTTTCCTTTGTCAAAATATTCCTGTGCAGTCATTCTAATTTGAGTTATTTTGATCCTGAATGACTAGAATTGTAACCTGCATTCAAAATAAAGTCTTGCTAGGGGTGTACATGTTGTTGTTTCTCTAGCTGGGCTGGAAATACGTCACTGACTCCACCTGGGGAGTTTTTTTGGCACACGCTTATTCTGTGCTCAGGTAGTTGCACTCAGATCTTTATCCTTCTCAATCATTTGCAAGTTATGAGCTCCCACTTTATAACCAGTCGTCCATATGTGCATGACCTTGTGCTTTGAAGTATTACATTTGTGTCTGTTCCAATGTGTTATTTTCATCATCTGCTGTATTGGTAATATATCCAATTTTGTGCCATACAATTGTTATTTGCATACTTTTATCTCTTATGCCAAGGTCATTAAAGGCAAGATGAAATAGGACTGGTTCCAAGATCCAGTCTTCTAAATTTAGTTTTTTTCTTTCTAGGCAGAAGAATTCCTTTTCAGCACATCTTGGCACACCTTCTTCAGCCAATCTTCTCTTAATTTGCATTTTTGGAACTGAACTTGTCCTAATATTCCATGTAGCACCAAGGCAAAATCTTTACTGAAGCATATTCACATGCAAAGAAGGAAAAGAGAGGTGGGACACTAAGGTTGCTACTGAGACCAAAGTGAATGTGGACATGATCTCTAGCTTAATAGCCCTGTAGATCTAAGAGTGTGAATACAATGGTAGTGTTTTGCCTTCTGAAGTAGCCTCGTTAATGATGTTGCTGGAGGGAATATATTCAGACCAATCAGGCCATAATGCAATTCCTATATTCTTGCTCTGGCATATCAGAAATCACAGCAGTGGAAATGAATATCTGAATGCTCTGCAGCTCTAAACGCAAAAAAAGAGCACACACTCCTACCAGGAGTCAACTTCAGGGTACAAATTTTTTAAGTTGTCTAGGACAGCAACATTTACTAGCCATTGAAACATGGGTTGCTCTAGATGATTAGTGATTCTGGTACAAAGCCGTAGCTATTAGAAAGATAAAACCAGAATCAGTTCACATTTGTCCTCTCTTGAGGGTAATTTACATTTAATGTGTGTTTGGTTGTGAAGTGGGAGGAAAAGCATTATGGATAGCCACTGCCTGATTTCATTGCTCAGGAGCTGCTAAAAATCTTGGCTGTCACTCTAACTTCAGAGGGTTCATGACTGTGTGAATCCTAATATTCTTATCAGGAAAAATATATGTATTTCATCTCCACACCTGTGTAACTGGGCAGACAAGCGGCAATTGAAAGAATCATTGCTGTAAGTGGAGAGAAATGCAGTACAATAGATCCCCATGAAACACTTACATTTATTACAGCATAACAGGGTGTGCAGCCAGCGTTGCTTCGGATGTGTAAGTGGAAAGAGATTAAACTCTCTGTGTTTAACACAGAGGGATATATGCTCAGTCATTAGATTCTTGATCATGGGAAATACTGAGACATTTTATCTTCCGTTTAGATAAGTAGGAGCTATGTTTGACCAGGACCTCTAAAAAATACTATATTATTTGCTGTTCAGTGGTATTTATAAAGTGGTCTTTATGAATTTTACAGACTCTTCCAAGTCTTGGAAGATGGATTATTTTGTTCACCAGTTTATTCTGTAATGAGAAGTTCAAGGCTACAACAGGGCCTGGAGGAATTAAACTGATGTGCTGGACTTCCAAATCTTAAGAAAATCTCCACACTGTGTCATTGCAGCTGCTGCTTAAATTTGAGCAATTATAATCCAGTTTAAAAAAACTGCTAATAGGGAATGCAGCACAGAGTCCATTAAGAGAAGTATCTAAGGTCAGAAACTTTGCCTTCTGCTTTTAGTCTTCTCTCAGTGGAAAAAGACCTAATACTTCTGGCAAAATCAGAGACATACCCTCCCCTTTGGGGAAGACAAGTACTGGGTGACATAGATGCAAACAGGGTAGAAAGATCTCTCATCTGGACTAACGTGAATTAGAACAGCGTGGTGTATCAGCAACCATGTGGGCCCAACGTTATTAAATGCTGAAATCAGTGTTGTTTAAATTTCTTTACCTACATCTGAATTTTGACTTTATTAAGTGTACATTTTTAAAAGCTGCTTTTTATTCCACTAATTTTATGCTCTTCTGTGATAGGGCATATTTTGCAATAAATGCACTATGTCAAAGTATCATTTTATTAGAAAAATCTATATTCCTTGATGTTCCTATTAGCCAAGTATCATTTAGCCAAATATCAAAAGTATTTATATTTGTTCAGTACAAACTTCTACTCTGTAGAATGTAACTTGTACTTTACCAAAGCTAAGGCTTAAAAAATCCAAAACCAAAACAAAACAGATAGGTTTAACAGCCAACTTTTAATGATTTTAAGGAAAACTAAACGTAAACTTCAAGGCCAGCATCAGCTAGGGACCTGCTGTAACATTGGTCTTCATTAAGCGGTGAATAAATAATAATAAAGCTATTGATGCTATCTGTCATGACTAATGGTTCTCTCTAGGGCAACAAATTATTGTATAATTCATATTATGCTCCAGAGTATCCCATTCATCAGGTTCTGGGCAGGTGCGGTGCTGAGTGCTATATCAATCTATTGTTCTCTCTGATCCAGCGTGGTATGTTATCTGAGGTCATAGTTGTGTCTGCAAGGTATCTAATTAGCTTTACCTGTAAGGTATTGCTTGAAGTAATTTTTCACAAGAATTGGTGCCACCTATATATAGCATTTGCTTTTGATGTGGAGATACTTCCTCAAACTCATAAAGGCTCCAAGGAGCATGTAATATGCATACTTTACTTAATGAGAATCACCTTGTTGGATTTGTCTTTTGCACCCATTGCCCTAATGCTGGGGATTTGCAGAGATTAAAAAAAAAAAAAAGCCAACTTACAGAGAACTTAGTGATGGTGAATGAATAAGCCATCCCGCATCCCCACAGAGAGGAAGCTGTATGTGGATTTTTTCCTTTCCATTTCATAAATCCTAAGAGGTTGTGAGTTGCTTTGCAGTAAAGTAACTTTTACATATGGTTCTTCAAGTGAGGAGAATTGCACTTACTCTGCCTGTGAGAGTGAGTTCATTATCTTGAGCCAGTTGCTAGGAAACCTCCCTGTTAATCTGTCCATTCATTTGCTGAGTTTTTATCTTTAAACCAAGGTGGTTCATTCAGTACCCAACCTTTTCTTCTGAAGGCTTTGCACAAGAACAATCTGTAATCTGCCTGCATTTGAAATGGAGCTCACAGTTACACTCAAGAGCACTTTTTTAACATCTAGTAAGTCTCTTGTTTACTTCCCCCTACCTCTTGTGTGGAAAAATTAAACATTGGTTTAATTATTAGACAGTTTACCACATATGTTCAAACTACAGAATCATATGTGGAAAATATGTATGAAACCTAGGAACCTTAAATCATTCTCCTGTCATTATATCAATTCCAGCTTTCACGTAATCTGTTTCTGATGCTGCTCATTTTCCACGTTGATTGTCGTACTTCTCTTCCACCCTCCAACTGCAGTTCTGTGAAGATAGCTCTGATTTATCTTGGAAAGAGGGACAAAAAGGGAAGGAAGTTCAAAATAGTGGGTAGTCAATAGAGTGATGTGGTGACTTACAGCTCTCGGCTTCTGCATTGCAAAGGCCTGTTATTGTACCAAGGTTTCAGGCTGGGAAGTCTACCTGGACAACATGCAGCGAAAATTGTCTCTCTGCTTGGGAAGAATATGTCTGTAAAGAGTAGCAAGGCTATTATAAATGATCATGATTCAATGAAAGCTTATATCAATGAGAAAAAAGAGTGGGCAAACACTGCCATTGCAGGAAAACTTCTATGATGAAAGCCTAAGGGGCGTTTGAGTAATTTCTTTACAAGGACTTCACGGGTTTACCGAGGCTTGCTGGCCATCATCTAAATCTCTTGACTGTGAGAGGTGAATACGCTTTCTTACAAAGTGGTTTCTATACAGAAGAGAATGCTTGGGAGGTACAAAAAGCTTGAATAGTACTTAAACGCTTTGTAAGGTTATATTCTGTATAAACTGAGAACAGTAAAACAATGATCTATAATTAAATGTGACTGAGATTTGATCCTAAACAAGACTGACCTGGGTTGTTAATGCTATCTTATTTGGCTTAAAAGATTATTTAAAATATATGGGTGTTTTTACAGATAACACGTTAGGTGCATTCCTGATATACATTATTTGATTTAGCAAAAAATTCTTTATTAATGGAAATCACTATCATTAAATTGAAAAATGATTTCACAGGTGAATCTTGTTTGTTTGACGTATTTGATTATCAATAGAGTTTATTTTTGGTGAATTTATCTGAAGTAAATTAATGATCTTACAGAATAACCTCATGGCAATGTTAGCTTTGTACCATCAACAATAAGTGAAAAATAGCAACACAATAAAGTTCTTTTATTACGCTGACAATCTATATGTGCATTATGATGGATTGTTGGCTTCAAGCCAACTTCTGTTCATAATACATTTAAGACAATTTAAGTGCCATTTCATGCAAATTCTAAGGTTTGAACACATCAACCAATTGCCTGTTTGCTGCTCATGATGTTTACAAATTGCAAATATTTAATCTGTTAAAAAGCAGCAGATTTCTCTGTTGATATAGTGATAAAGAAAAATTATATTCCAAGTTCTGTCTTTTAATCATATAAGTACATGTGGAAAAAAGATGAAATTATTGTTAGTGGTTTTGTTTGGGTTAATGGTATGTGGTAGTATAACGATGGTAGCATAGTAATATCTCTAGTTGCCAACCTTGTGAAAAGGGTTTTAAAGCAGAGTTGCCAGGGCAGCAGAACCACAATCCATCCCACTACTACCAATATGATGCTGATACCAGTAATAGAGGCACAAAACTTGGAGATGGGTTGCAGGTCAGCAGGAGAGCACCTGGAGTACAGCACAAAGGAAAGATAGCCAGTCCAGTCAGGGAGCTAGATTCACTGAGGGCCAACTTAAATGCCTGGATGCAAATGCACGTAGCAATGGGAACAAACAAGAGGAGTTAGATACGTATGCATGCCTACAAGAGTACGATCTAATTGGCATCACAGAGACGTGGTGGGATGGCTCCTATGACTGGATTGTTGAAATAGACGGATACAGACTCTTCAGGGAGGACAGGCAGGGAAAACAAGGAGGGGGTGTCACCCTCTATGTCAAGGACCAGCTGGAGTGCATGGAGCTCTGCCTGGGGATGGATGAGGAGCTGACTGAGAGCTTATGGGTCAAGATCAAAGAGAGGGAAGGGACAGGTGAAGTTACAATGAGAGTCTGCTACAGGCCACCCAACCAGGAAGACCGAGCGGATGAGACCTTCTATAGGCAGACAGGAGCAGCCTCACATTCACAAGCCCTGGTCCTCATGGGGGACTTCAACCGCCCCGATATCTGCTGGTGGGACAGCACAGCAGGGCATAAGCAATCCAGGAGGTTCCTAAAATAAGTCAATGATAACTTCCTTCTCCAAGTGATAGAGGAGCCAATGAGGAGAGCTGCCATGCTGGACCTTGTTCTCACCAACAAGGAGGGGCTGGTGGGGAATGTGAAGCTCAAGGGCAGCCTTGTCTACAGTGACGATGAGACGGTGGAGTTTGAGATCCTTGGGGTGACGAGGAGGACGTGCAGTAAGCTTGCTACCCTGGACTTCAGGAGAGCAGACTTTGGCCTCTTCAGGGATCTGCTTGATGGAATACAGTGGGATAAAGCCCTGGAAGGAAGAGAGGCCCAAGAAAGCTGGCTAATATTCAAGGACCACCTCCACCAAGCTCAGGAGTGATGCATCCCAACAAAGAGGAAGTCAGGCAAAAAAGCCAGGAGGCCTGCATGGATGAACAAGGAGATCCTGGACAAACTCAAACAGAAAAATGAAGCCTACAGAGGGTGGAAGCAAGGACAGGCTGCCTGGAAGGAATATAGAGAAATTGTCTGAGCAGCCAGGGATCAGGTTAGGAAAGCTAAAGCCCTGCTAGAATTAAATTTGGCCAGGGGCATCAGGGGCAACAAGAAAGCCTTCTGTAGGTATGTCAGAGACAAAAGGAAGACTAGAGAAGATGTGGGCCCACTCAGGAAGGAAACAGGAGACCTGGTCACCCGGGACATGGAGAAGGCTGAGGTACTCAATGGCTTTTTTGCCTCAGTCTTCACTGGTAAAGGCTTTAACCATGCTGCCTGAGTTGCAGGAGCTAAAGGCATGGACTGGGAGAATGAGGAACTGCCCACTGTAGGAGAAGACCAGGTCCAAGACCACCTAAGGAACCTGGATGTGCACAAGTCCATGGGACCTGGTGAGACTCATCCCTGGGTCCTGAGGGAACTGGTGGATGTAGTTGCCAAGCCACTATCCATCATATTGAGAAGTCGTGGCAGTACGGTGAAGTCCCCACTGACTGGAAAAGGGCAAACATAACCCCCATTTTTAAAAAGGGTAAAAAAGATGACCCGGAAGTACAGGCTCTGTGCCCAGCAAGATTGTGGAGCAGATCCTCCTGGAAACACTGCTAAGGCACATGGAAAATAAGGAGGTGATTGGTGGCAGCCAACATGGCTTCACTAAGGGCAAATTGTGCCTGACAAATTTGGTGGCCTTCTAGGACAGCATTACAGCGTTGGTGGATAAGGGGAGAGCAACAGATGTCATCTACCTGGACTTGTGCAAGGCATCTGACACCACACAACATCCTTGTCTCTAAGTTGGGGACACGTGGATTTGACTGATGGACTACTCAGTGGATAAGGAATTGCCTGGATGGTCACACTTAAAGAATTGTGGTCAACGGGTCAATGTCCAAGTGGTCAGCAATGACAAGTCACGTTTCTCAGGGCTCAGTACTGGGACTATTTAACATCTTTGTCAGTGACATAGAGGTTGAGATTGACTGTACCCTCAGCAACTTTGCTGATGACACCAAGCTGTGTAGTGCAGTTGACATGCTGGAGGGAACGGATGCCATCCAGAGGGACCTGGACAGGCTTGAGAGGTGGGCCCGTGCCAACCTCATGAAGTTCAACAAGGCCAAGTGCAAGGGCTGGCCAGAGAATGGATTGAGAGCAGCTCTGAGGATAGGGACTTGGGGGTGTTGGATGAGGAGCTCAGCAGGAGCCGGCAGTGTGTGCTCACAGGCCAGAAGGCCAACCGCATCCTGGGATGCATCAAAAGAAGCATGGACAGCAGGTGGAGGGAGGTGATTCTGTCCCTTTACTCCGCTCTGGTGAGACTCCACATGGAATACTGTGTCCAGCTCTGGAGCCCCCAACATAAGAAGGACATGGACCTGTTGGAGCGAGTCCAGAGGAGGACCACAAAGATGATCAGAGGATTAGAGCACCTCTGCTATGAGGACAGGCTGGCAGAGTGGGGTTGTTCAGCCTGCAGAAGAGAAGGCTCCGAGGAGACTTTATAGCAACCTTCCAGTATCTGAAAGGGGCCTACAGGAAAGCTGGAGAGGGACTTTTTACAGTGGCACTTAGTTATAGGATGAGGGGTAATGGCTTCAAACTGAAAGAGGGTAGATTTAGATTAGATATTAGGAAGAAATTTTTCACGCTGAGTGTCGTGAGACACTGGAGCAGGTTGCCCAGGGAAATTGTGGACGCCTCATCCCTGGAAGTGTTCAAGGCTGGGTTGGATGAGGCTTTGAGCAACCTGGTCTAGTAGGAGTTCTCCCTGGCCATGGCATAGGGGCTTGAAGTAGATGATCTTCAAGGTCCCTTCCCACCTAAACCATTCTATGATTCTATGATTCTATCCAGGTTGATGCAGGTTGGCTGAGGGATACCTGATAATACACAAGTTCCATTTTCCACATCTATAAGAAGTAAAAAAGATGGTTTTAAAGGTTTTTAGGTTGGTGGATCCATAAGAATTATCCAGGGGAGATGTGGATCCTTCCAGTGGCAGTATTTTTGAGCAATTTTCATAGAGAAGGTGAGAATAACGAAAACAGTTGTTTTGTGTGAGCATTGGTGATTGGGAGTGGATGCCAGAGAGCGCTGGGGTATTGGGAGTGGATAAAGAGGGCTTTAAAGTGCGGTTTGAATTTCTGCAAATGAGTTTGATTCATTTTATTGAAAGAAGGCAGAGGAAGAGTCTAAGTTAAACGAGTATCAGATGTTAGGCACTACTGGGGTAGTTTTGTGAAATCTAGGGGTTAAAGAAGATGTAGGAAAATGTATTGAAAATGGGAAGGAATGAGAAAAAAAGTGGGACATGAAATGGCGAGCTTCAGGACAGAGAGGCCGCTACGCTCATGCTGCTAAATTCGTGTTCTGTATCTGAGTTGTTATTACCAGGAGAAAATGGAAGAAAAGACCAAATAATATGGGGCACCTGTGCTCCTTTTTAAAGAAGCAGAAAGAGGGAAAAGAAGAGCATGGAGCTACACATGATTTGAGTGGAAGGGTGGTGATAGTGATGGATGAAGATGACAGAAATGAAAGCAAAACCCATCTGAGACAAGTGTGCCATGTTGAGAAGACATCAAAACAGGAAGGATGAAGAGCAGACACGTGATTGGGTTTTCATTAGTGTGCTGCACAAAGAGTGTTGTGACAGCCTTAGGTGAATAGAGAATTATTAAAAGGGTCCATAGATGATGGCACACACCAACTCTAGCAAAAAAAGCTGCCTAGGTGAGAAACAAAAAAGGCAATGAGGAGAGAGACAGAGAAAAGGAAAATGGAAAACTCTTCCTGGTGGTCAACCAGAAAGTGTATTCTCCTCTTGAGGCTCTTTCTAGTGCAGTAGGTGGTGATGAGGAAGATGATGAGGATTATTTTTTGCTTTTTTTTCCCTAGTGTTGTAACGTTTACTTTGGGACCTACTCAAACTTCTTATATGTTAATGTTGATTGGAATATGTTAATTAAGAGCAGTTGTTGCACAGTGATTGATTGTTAAGCTTCTGAGCACGTATATTGTTGGATAATATTCATTAAGTATTTACATGCCCATTATCTACTTCGCTGCACACTGTGGTTTGGTTTACAAAAGAAGAGACAAAGAAAGGGTGCAGGAGGGAGGGGTGAGTTTCAAGCCAGTGGGAGCGTCTTCCCATAAGACCCCAGCATAACAACACGATTGAGGTTTGCAGGTGCAAGGCCACAGGAACAAAACCAGGAGATCAACAGTGTAAGAACTGCAAGGGAGAAATCCTGCCAGGTAGGCTCTGGAAAACACTGCCACAACAGCTTGGGAAAAAGGTTGCAGAGCTGCAAACGGAAGGCCTTAGTGTTAGCAAGGCTGATATTGATCAGATGTTCAAACAATCGGACGTGCTGTTATAACCCAGATTCACACTGTGCCAAGCAGTTAAATGATCCATCATTTGCAAGTAAACAGGGGAAAGAATGGACTGTCATGAAATATCTTTTATTTACCCCAAGACTTTTCTCTTTAGAATATTTCTTGCAAACAGGGGAAATACAAAACACCATAATAGAATAAACCATAAAAATTATGTGACTGTATTTAATGACTTTTTTATTACAATAATTTTTTTTACAGTAATCAGTATTCAGGAATGTTAGGAGACTCACATTTCCCAAAATGCTCAGTTATCTCCCTCCTCCAAAGTAAAATTAAATAGAGGAGATGTTACTTATCATCTCTTTCCCTTACTCTCTATTCATATCCAAAGACACAAGCACTTGGGCACACCAGTTTACATACTTGTTTGATTCTAGGAAATGTTCGGTGTCCCACTCTAATGCAGCACACAGGTGTGTCTATAAATTCAATCAGTTCACTGAGACTGTTTATGTCCTGGAAGCAACATAGAAGTGCATTATTAGACCGTGGTCTTCATTGTGTTCAGATTTTGGTTTGTAGTTACCAGTCATAAAACACACATTTCAAAGTTTTTTGACCAGAAATCCTTATTCTTTTTTGAACACTCCCCAGTTTACAAGAAATTTGTGTTACCAAAAGACAAGATAAATTTTTTACTTTGAAACTGCTTCTGATCACTCAAGTAGCTGTAGCGTGACAAATGGGCAAAACCTGGTAATGAGCATAGGCCTGAAATATCTGGAGATTTGAGTTGACAGTAATGGCGGTGTTCAGCCTCTTCCATCAGCAAGAAAGTATTGTGACAAACAGTGAAACAAATTGATAGCAATGAGGTTGATATAGCAGCATTACCCCAAACAGAAATTCGCTGTGCATAAAGCACGTATCTTCTACAAGCCTTTTGACAGCTATTGCTGTTTTCCTTAGTGTGGGGAGGAGGGAGTGTGTTAAATAAAACCCCTATTTAATTATCCTCATTTGGATTTATGTCCAATAAAGAGGAAAGACATTATTAACAGCCTGCTGTTTTAATTGATTCCATGTAGTGTAGAACTTAGTTCTGCCTATTTAGAAAATGCTTAGGAAATCTTAATCTTAACTTCTAAAATATGATTAAAGTACTACAACAAACTAAGGAGAGACTTGAAAATGTAAGGAAAGGTGCAAAGTCATGCTCTCTCACAGGTTCTAAGTTATCACATTGAAGTCTCCAGTGCTAGACAGTAGTTAATGTATTGCCCAGTCTGTATCTACTGGCCTTTTCTAAGTAGATTTCAATTCACTTCCATGTGAAAAAATGACCATTATAAAATACAACATGACAAGTTGTGCTTATTGCTTCCCATGGTGGCAGTTTCAGTTAAAATCAAAGACAAGAAGATATTGAGACTAAATCACTTTCCTATGTCTGAAAGGTGCTCATGCAGGTCAAGGTGAAGGGCACTAAGAGCAATGCTGCTGCTTACCAGTCTGTGGATAACCACAATAAATCACTTTGCTTGGCTGCCATAAAAACAGTATCAGCTTTCAAACACAGAGTTGGAATGATGATAGCTGGATGAAAATCTACTCACAAAATCAGATGTTTTTATCTAGAAAAGGTCAGTGGAGATCTTAGAAAAGAAAATTCTGAATAGAATTTTGAACAGGGCTCCTGGATTTGGCAGAAAGGACAGAAAATCAAAGTTACCCTAATAAAAGCAAGCATGTCTATATTTTCTGTGCTCAGGAGCTCACTGGTGTTGCTAGAAGGAAATCTTGGCAATTCAGACTTCCATGCAAAGTTGTTTCTATCAGTTACACGGATTGCCCCTCACAGACCCTAAAATGTTATTGAATCTTTTGGTAGACAAAGTAAGACTTTTCTAATGCCAAAGGATTTTGGGTATATGTAACCCTTTGCATTATTGTTCTGCTACCAAGTGTACTGCGAACTTACCCATCCACAACATTTGGGATGTTTTCCTTTCCTAAATTGCAGTCTGCAGCTGTCACTCCAGTGGAGTTCGGTCTCTTTTCCTTAATATTCCCTTTATGCACAGCTTTGTTCAACTTGACATCCTTACCAGACTTATCCACTTGCCAGGCAAGTCTCTGAAGGTACTAAATCCTTGATAGCTCAGCAAATAACAGCAAAACCTCCTTCAATTTGTATAAAAATTAGTTCTCAGTATGAAAAATGATAACACATTTTTTTTGGTACTAAAGCTACAAATATAATTTAAAAACAAGTAAATCAATATGTGTTATTAAGAGAAGCTTTCCTTTTCCTTTAATTGCAATTCCTAGGGAGCACACAATTTTAGGAAGTGGAAATTTATCTACAGCCCCAATAAACGTTACTTTGGTGATAGCTTTTACAACACTGTATTAAGAATCAGAATGTTCACCATACTTAACACCTGGGTCTGCCACAGTGAAAGTATGAGCAACGCAACCAGTAGTGAGAGGTTGGCAATGGTTTTGTTATTAGCAAAACCCATTCAAATAATGTTCAATTTGTCAGGCTTTCAAACAAATAAACAAAAGCCAAGCAAACCTAAACATTTTTTTATCTGATGAAGTATCAGTGTGTGCAGAACAAAATGGATGTATAATTCTATAACTTCATGCACACAAAGGATATTATTCTTCTTAAATGTACTGCATTAAAAAGCATTTTGTTCATGATCAACTCATGCAATTTTAAAAAATACTTCATTCAGAAATGCAAAATAAGGGATATAGATAGAATTCTATCAGAATTTTCTTTAAATTCCTTTTTTCTGCATTCTTAAACTGTGTCTTTATCTCATTGTGTATCACTCCTTTGAAACTGGATAGGTTAAAGGAGCTTACATGATAGGAAAAACAGAAGAGTTTTATTTTACCTTGTTTTCCCCTAGTACCTGATCATGCTTTAGGTTTTACTGAAGTAAAGAAATACATTTTCATCCTTGTGATTAATGGGAGTTTTTGTGTCAAAACACAGAAAGATTACTGTATCACCACAATCGTTACTTTCAAGTTTTGCATCTCTCAACTGATATTCATCTTCATTTTGGGACAATGCAAAAATCAAGATATGCCTTTTAGTGAATGGAGATCTACATATATTTTAACTACTACTTTCAAAGACAGAGAAGGTTGTGTCATATTATGTTTCCAGCAGCATTCAGAAAATTTCAGTGAGGATTGTCCCAACAGGGTCATATTTTAGTATCTCTGTTCTGAAAAGGAGTGTTTTCCTCCCCATCTTGCCTGTAATGTGTTTATAGGTATCTTCAAAGCTCTTCTGGTTGATCCAAGCCTACTCTTCCATTCTCTCTTTAGGGTGAAAACCAGAAAAGAAATGTCTTGACATTTAAATGGGTTAGGAATGCAAGTAAGTGAAGCATGGCCTGACCATCTCTTGTGTAAGCAGTCTTGTAAAGGCAAATGAAGCTAGTCCAGTCTAAAAATATCAGAGTCTGATGCTTCATTTTGGTATTTCTTTAGGGTTGCATAGTATTTCACTATTTCAACTCTGGTTTAACAGGGACAAGCTAGGAACTAATTCTGTAATATTTTGCAAAATATGCAATGTCTTCTTTTCAGCCTGATTTTATTTTCTGATCAGCTGAAGTTTACTGTTTGTAAAAAAGTATTGAGCATTGACTCCATTTTGAGTGCTCAATACTATTTTCACTTAGTAAAGTAGCAGTGACTTTTTAGCAACACAGTGAGAAGGAAGTCATAAACTTATATTAAAACAGCTGGCTAAATCTCCTAGGTTTTGGCAAAATTTTAGTTGTGTCTAAACAATAAAAGGAAACAGTAATTTTAGTAAATTTTTCATGAATATTTGCCTGAAAATAGTCCCAGTATGTCATCTACCAGGTTCTTCCGTTGAAAGAGCCTTACTTCTATAAATTTGAAGGTTTTTTTCTGGTACAAATTAAATTAATGAAGAATTCTTGTTCAAAAATCTACAAAATCCTGTTTTCATAAAACAAATGAAATCACATTAAATTAGTTTTACTTTGATAGGAGAAAAGACTTTAGAAATTTCCTAGCCTGAGGACTTTTCCTAGCAATTAAAAATTCCCTTCAGCACAGAAGATGCTGAAATGCACTGAAGGAACCATGTAACACATTTTAGATTTCAATTTTTTGGAAATAACTTGAAATTAAATTGTAATCATAGGATGTTTTCTTGAGTAAAAGAATGTTTTAACCTTGAGGTTAAAAAAAAAAAAAGAATGATAGTTTTACTTCCTATATATTTAGTCTTCAATTCTGAGTATTGGACTTCCTCAGATGAAGGTAAGTATGCTAAGAACCTTCATACCTTATATATACCTTACCAATGTTTCTCAATTAAAAAGTTTATTGAAGTAAAACCAAATTAAAAAAAAAAAAACAAACAATAAAAAACACAGCACAAAGTAAATATAGTATGACTTCCATAACGGCAAGCAGAAGAATAAATTGATTGCAGCTGACAAGATTTTTAATGCAAAGTTAACTTCGCTACATTGTACTCAAATTAGATACATTAACTTTTAAAATTTCCTGACCTTTGTGAGCTTCATTTTTCTCTGTTAATATAGCATGGACATTTGATTTACATTTCATTAGTGGGAAGATTGAGTTAAATGACTGTAGATTCTATTTCCAAACTTGTTCACCTTAAGAGATTTCTTTCTACTAAGAGAAGTTCAATCCATTTTACATGGAACAGGCTTGAACTACTTTATCATACCATTTGATCGTATTAAATTGTTTATGAATCAAGAGGTAATATTTGAAATTGGTATGTATATTTTTTCCATATGATTCTTATTGAATTAAATAAGGGTTGCACAGATAGAACCTACCTCGTGCAGAGGAGTTTGAAAATAAAGTATACTCCTTGCTATTCAGAAATTAAAATATATGCTAGGAAAGTAAAAACATTGGGATGTGAGGACATTCCAACAGCCATGTTATCTGTGAAAAAGACAGCATCTTTCTATATTAAAATCAGCAGAAGATTGTGAGGAGGATTTGATTCAAACTACTTTCTCTTCCCTCACAAAAATCATTAGATATCTCACTAATAATAGGAGATATAAGTATACATTTAATTTCTTCTTGATTAAAACTACTTGAAGTAATTCTAGTGACCTGCAGTTTGTACCTCCTCTAGCTAACATTTCTTTCCAACATTAGTGTAACCAGTTATCTTTCAATTTAGTCAGAATTTGGTAAATGGGAGACATGTAAAAGCATGCAAATTTCTATCAGTCCGCAGCACATTAATGACAAATACATGGTCACTTACTGCCTTGATGCTTTCAAAGTGTCCTCCTTCTTTTTCAAAGTCAATTGGCTGTCCATTGAGTGTCCAATAGAAAGTGACATCTAGTGTGCTGTCATGAAGGGCTTTGCAACTGAGGACAATGCTTTCTCCAACCGTTAACTCTATCTTCTTGGGAGTCAGCTCTATTCTTGTAGGTTCTTAAAATATAGAAGGATTAGGAACGTTTAGGTGGAAGTCTAGTTATAAAGCAAGACCAAAATAGTATGACTCAGTTCTGCTTAGTATACTCAGAGCTTACATTTACTGTCTGTTTCAAATACATAGTGTCAAATACTGAAATATATTCATAATGCACACTAAGACACAACAGTGGTGAACAGAAGGTACAGCCAGTTTCATGGAAGCAATAAGTCAAGATCCTAAACAACAATCTGTAGGACTTCTGAGATGGATTAATTAATTGATTTTATTAGTCTCAGAAAAAGCTACTCCATTTTTTTTAAGACTGCAGTACCTGGAATCTTGTGATTGCATGAAAATCTGCGTTGTCACTTAAGATAAAAAAGGATGATTCCATGCATACTAAATACAGGAAGAAGCTTGAAAAATGAAGTCAAAAGATTTGAACACCCAAAACCAAAAACTATGATCATGTAAGAATTCAGCTGAAAAGTCAGAAAAATGTGATTTAGAAATTAATTGCAACTCAGTGATTTGATTATTCCTGTTCTAAGGAACTATCTTTCCTTAGATCTTATATTGATACAACTCTTACTTTAATCCCAAGCTTTGTTCCCAGGTAGAAAGAGGTAGGGATAAGTGAGTTCCCAAAGATCAAATACATTAAAAGGGATATTGATTCTTTTAGAATCACAGAATTATAGAATGGTTTAGGTTGGAAGGGACCTTAAAGATCATCTAGTTCCAAACCCCTTGCCATGGGCAGGGACACCTCCCACTAGACCTGCTTGCTCAAAGCCTCATCTAACCTGGCCTTGAACACTTCCAGGGATGGGTCATCCACAACTTCCCTGGGCAGCCTGTGCCAGTGCCTTACCACCCTCACAGTAAAGACTTCCTTCCTTATATCTAATCTAAATCAACCCGCTTTCATTTTAAAACAATTACTATCAGTATACTCCCTGATAAAGAGTCCCTCTTTCCTGTAGGCCACCTTTAGGCATTGGAAAGCCGCTATGAAGTCTCCCTGGAGGCTTCTCTTCTCCAGGCTGAACAACCCCAACTCTCTCAGCCTGTCTTCATAGGAGAGGGGATCCAGCCCTCTGATATCTTTGTGGCCCTCCTCTGGCCTTGCTCCAAGAGGTCCATGTCCTTCTTATGTTGGGGGCCCCAGAGTTGGATGCTCCAGGTGGGGTCTCACAAGAGTGGAGTAGAGGGACAGAATCACCTCCCTCCACCTGCTGGCTGCATCTTCTTTTAATGCAGCCCAGGATGCGGTTGGCCTTCTGGCCTGTGAGTGCACACTGCTGGCTCACGTTGAGCTTCTCATCAGCCAACACCCCCAAGTCCTTCTCAGCAAGGGCTGCTCTCAATTCAGCCTGTATTTGTGCATGGGATTGTCCCGACCCACATGCAGGATGTTATGCTTGGCCTGGTTGAACTTGCACTTGGCCTTATTAAACTTCATGAGTTTGGCACGGGCCCACATCTCAAGCCTGTCCAGGTCACTCTAGATGGCATCCTTTCCCCCCAGCATGTCAACAGCACTACACAACTTGGTGTTGTCAGCAAAGTTGCTGAGGGTGCATTCAAACCCATTGCCCATGTTGCCAACAAAGATGTTAAATAGTACCAGTCCCAGTACCGAGCCCTGAGGAACGTGACTCATCACCAATCGCCACTTGGATATCAAGCCATTAACCACAACTTTGTAAATGTGGCCATCCAGACAGTTCCTTATCCACCGAGTGGTCCATCCGTCAAATCCACGTGTCCCCAACTTAAAGACAAGGATGTTGTGTGGTGTCAAATGCCTTGCACAAGTCCAGGTAGATGACATCTGTTGCTCTCCCCTTATCCACCAACGCTGTAAAGCTGTCCTAGAAGGCCACCAAATTTGTCAGGCACAATTTGCCCTTAGTGAAGCCATGTTGGCTGCCACCAATCACCTCCTTATTTTCCATATGCCTTAGAAGAGTGTCCAGGAGGATCTGCTCCACAATCTTGCTGGGCACAGAGGTGAGATGGACTGGCCTGTATTTCCCAGGGTGTCCCTTTTTTCCCTGTTTAAAAATGAGGGTGATATTTGCCCTTTTCCAGTCAGTGGGGACTTCACCGTACTGCCACGACTTCTCAATATGATGGATTGTGGCTTGGCAACTACATCCACCAGTTCCCTCAGGACCCAGGGATGAATCTCATCAGGTCCCATGGACTTGTGCACATCCAGGTTCCTTAGGTGGTCTTGGACCTGGTCTTCTCCTACAGTGGGCAGTTCCTCATTCTCCCAGTCCATGCCTTTAGCTCCTGCAACTCAGGCAGCATGGTTAAAGCCTTTACCAGTGAAGACTGAGGCAAAAAAGCCATTGAGTACCTCAGCCTTCTCCATGTCCCGGGTGACC